>NNCF01129010.1:178292-199329 GCA_002313205.1 Laupala kohalensis
AGAGAGAGAGAGAGAGAGAGAGAGAGAGTTTTCGGGTGCCACATTTCATTTATTGTTTTCGCGAATAATATTACCGCTTATTATTCTCGAAATTGAAATGACAAAGTGAGGAGGAATATAATAGAGAACAATCTCCCGCGATGACAGGTAATAACTACCGGATATGATTCATCTGTTGCGAAGAATGACATGGTTGGATTCGTGCTGCGCCAATCTGCGATGGAAACGACTCGTCCTCATGAATGCATTCAAGGCTGTTCCAAGACACGGCGAAGGACTTTCACAGATCCATGATCATGAGATGGCCTATATTTCTGATTTATGTTGAGTATGGGAATTAGTACTTCCCAAAGTATCCATAGTAGTGAACTGCTCGACGATATTCATAATTTTCACTTGCAGTGTAGGATTTTCAATTATAATAATTTATAGATGTTTATAGATGTTAAAGCTGATTACCCGGCGTCTGGGGATTTTTCTTAGACTAATCTTCTTTTACTTACTGCTTTTTAAAAGCATGTACAGCATTCTAATTTTTCAAATTAATTTTAATACAAATTGGATACAAAACTTGGCTATACACTAATCCATCTCGCTGGAGCCGCGTCGGTCGAATTTTCACTTCCATGGCAGAAACTTGTAAAATTTAAACTATTCTTCGAAATTTTACGCTTTAATGCCGTTTTTTATCTTTGTTAAATGCACAACACAAATAATCCATCGAATTTTATGATGAATTCTTAAATATCTCTCTTAGTTTCAAGTATTTTTAATTACGTTTCATCGATAATTTTCGTGAAATTTTGTAGATAGACATTTGCTGCTGTCGTGGAATTTTTTGTAGAACTCTTTGAGGCAAACAAAATTGCCATGTGTATTGTTGGTACCTAACTCTAACCGGTTAGACAGCGCAAGCGAATATCAATTCTCTTCTTTTCACGAATTTATCGTCTAACACATTTCTATCTTTCTCTTCACGCATTTTTAAAATAAAAGTTAGGTTATGTTCATCCTGGCCATCTTAACTATCTCCATGCTAGATTTCATCACTATCGGTTATGTGGTTTAGTCGTGATCAAGTAACAAACAGACAAGACACGCTTTCGCGTTACGCATTTGTATATTAGTATGGATAAAATCAGCTACTATTTATCTCACTATTCTAAAATAGTGTTAATGCATTTAAGTTAAAATTTACGCGCCTTTATGATTTCTACATATCGCCTTGTGGGTCCCAAACAGAATGAGATTCACGTTATACCACCGTCTCCTAGGTATGCAACTGTTCTCCCCACCCACTTGAATTTGAACTCCTGTTACGAAATTAAGTCATGTCTATCATATTAACCTAAAAAATTTGTAACAGTTTATTGGAGTTTTGTCTCATACTTCGTACAATGAAAAAAAAGGTTAGATTGACGTACAGAAATCTAGTTCCACGAAGCAGATGTAACTGTGTGTTTGTGTGGCTCATATTTATTTCTGGTTGTCGCAACAAACCCATTATTGCCAACCCAACAATATTGCAATGAATAAGGAATGGCTTACGTGTACATCGCAACCATATTTTCTTGTTGAGGTTATCATAATTATTTTTAGGTAAACCTAATTGAATTATAATATTTTATTACGATATATACATTATTATGTTTTATTAAATAATTTGTAAAAGGAAAGGAACCTGAGTATTCCAATCATTTGTGTCTGTGTTCTCGACACCTATTCAAAGATTCTGTCAAAACGCGAAGCCAAGATAAGAAATTAAAAGAAAGGTAAATATGAGAAATTTGTAGAAAAATTTATATGAATTTTATTGTAAAAAAGTATAATATTTGTCGACTAAACAACGTATCATTTATATATTCTTGTGTGTTATTTATCAGCAATTATATTCGTATCTAACGCCACGTACGAAACGCGACTAGAGGAGTGGTTGACACGACCAGAATTCTCCAAACATTTTAAAAGAACATCATTTAATACAACCTCACATAAATAACGACGTTTCTGTTCAGTTCAGAGTAAAAGTTAGAAATTAGGAGAGGTAGACGGTCCGAGAAAGTCTGACGAGGAGTTCTTTTGGAGCCCACTCCCGAATGCACTCAAGAGTACGTGTATGTGACATGTGTGACCACGAAAAGACCGGCAAAAGCGATGTCAAGAGCGCAGACTTCTCCGTGTAGCTGCAACGACACTTCCACTCCATTAGAGACCTTAATCAAGAGATAAACGTCAGGGGATGAAATATAATACGCAATTTCTCATATTTCCGGAAAATATCACGGGCAGTTTCTCATAATGGTTTCAATCAGCTGCTAGCCCTCCCTCCCGGTGACTCATGTGGTAGCGTTCTTGCTCATCACCAAGTCATCCCGGGTGCAATTCCCGGTGGGGCCAGAAAGAAATTAGCAGTTTCTCACATTAATGTCCTAGTTCATATAGCTATTGTGACTACTGAAAAGCGACCCCCCTCCTTCTTCTATCCACCTCCAACTTCTCCTGGTATCAATAACTCTGACTACTACTAACTACTCGCACTAACCCCTCCACGTGGACCAAGTTGTTGGTAAAACCAGCTAAGCGGCCCACCTACTAACAACAACCCATCACCCACCTCGTATCTCCTATAGTCCCATGCAGGTATGCTTCAATAGCACGCTACATTTCCCATTTACAAATACTACAACGAAAACAAAAATCAGCCGTAGTTGGTCACATGATTGTGTCGTATCTCCCTCCCTTTGAACGTTCTTCACCAATAAGAGGCGAGCACCGTATGACACCTGCCGCCAAAGGGGATGTATGAGAATACAGCTGTTATGAGAAATTACGTGCTCTATAGTTGCGGACGCGGGTGTCCGTTCTCTTTTGAATTAAGGACTCGTGTAACGGGCCCTCGGAGGAATGAGGAGCTTTTTCCTGCGTCGGAGAGAGAAAGGGGTTCGTTCACTGCGTCTCACGGCGGTCGGTGCAATATCCCTGCTCCCTTTCCAAAGAGAGTAAGAGAGTAAGTGAATGCTTGAGTTTCTACGCTGTACAGGCCAAAAAAAAGAGTACAGTAAAATATCATCTACTCGGATCGGTTTAATCCAGAGAGTATATTTTTTAAATCAGAAGTTTGTTCCACGGCATGTAAATAAATGAATGTAGTGTCGTAAAAGCAGTTAGGAACTGCCATGTATGACCACGTGCAGGAGAAAAAACTAATTTTCTCTCCGGAAGCAAGCAAGGGACAATCCCATCAAAAACCAAAGGGCGTTTCATGCGCCCTCCAACAATAAGAATGAAGACTACATAGTTAGCTACTTGTTATAATTCCTACAGAATATCAACAAATTTATATTTCAGAGAATAGAAAAAACAGTTATTTAAGAAATACTTAGGTATCATGTCTTTAAATAATGACGAAAATATTTGGTCTTGTTTTTGTTCTTTCATTTCTTCGTTTTGTCTTTTTCTTCTTGACGTTGCCCGTCCCTCACATGTGGAGGGAGGCACGCGCTTATCTACTTTCTTAGTAATTTCTTAATACACCGTATTTTTCCTGCATATTCCTGAAATACTTCTAATTTCCTGACTGTCTCTATTAGTCTACATAATTTTTCCATATGTATTATATCTAGTTCCGAAAATACTCCGCCCCTTCTTTGCCATAGTTCTCGCATTCCCACGATACAGGTCTTGGTGTCTCAGTCCCCTTTTTACATATACACACATCTGTTCTCTTCCCTATTTTTTTCTTCAAGTATTATTAGAAGTTGCCGTGTCCTGTTATAAATTCTGTGCTCCTAGTCGGGTGAAATCTTTTTTTATTTTTTGTTTTGTTTTTACGAAAATTTTGTTAATTGAACGTAAATATTAAAATAACTCATAATTCGAGGTAAATAATAGCTACGGTATCGATGAGACTGCCGCCCTTAGCTCAGAGCCAAGAGAGCGTGTAAACGAAAATCCGCACGTACTCGAAAGAAAAACGAAGAGAAAAAACAGACCTGTATGAGGTAAAAGAGTTAATATACGCAAACGCAACCAAGCTTCAGAATTTTTATATGACCGTTCTTGCGACATGGTCTGTTTTTATTTATTTAATGTAATATTTTATTTAATTAATGTTACATTAAATATTTCTCGTGCTCTATGGCTACGAAAGGATACACGTTGAAACGATTTTCATTATAGTTTAAGGGTTCGAAACACACACTTGCATTGTGTTGTGAGTATATATTATTATTATTATTATTATTATTATTATGATTTCGACATTTCTCTAATACTCAGCCCTATCGCTGGATATTATTCACTTGCCATTTAACATTTTTATTTTTGGCCCGGCTTTTACTTTAGGAAAGGGGCAATTCTGCGTGATCCCTTATTACCCGTTTCATCCCTGCACCACCTGTTACACTATTCCACTAAACTCGACGAATAGTATGTACTTCTAGTTTAAAACGATAAAAAATTTCTAACTATATGGCACGTTTGCAATATAACTGCTTTTTGACCTCTTCTAGCTATGTTCGTGGGGAGTCCTAAATCCGCCAGAGATTTTGGAAAAGTCTTTGGAAACACTCCCTCAGCCGAAATCATTATGGCGTAGATGTTTACTTTGTCCAGCTTCCAGATTGTTTTCATTTGTATTTTTATTATTATTATTATCTACACGCTTGAGCAATTCTAGGCGGCAGATAAAAAAGAAGACGTGATAAAAGTATACATTATAACAACAATAAGATGTTAAATAACAAATCGTCGCCGAAATATCTATAAAATACATACACACAGGGTATAAAACGGTTAGAAAATTAGTATATAAGATACTAACGCAAAAGAAATTAAATTTAAGTCATTAATATTACTGAAGAGAATTCCGGGGGAATTTTTATTTCTTTCTCGCACGTCTTTGTAGGTAACGTGAGACCACAGACAATTTGGCGAGACTGTACTTCCTCATCCGATTCACCTTATTCCAACTCTTATTTCCGGTTTTTTCCAGAAACCGATGCGAGTTCAAATGGTAAATTAACGAATGGCTGCAAGGGATGCGGCGGAAGCACCCTGAGAGAACCAGACGCAAAAGAGCGCTTAGGCAAAACCATCACCAGAGATGTGTACAATAATAATAATAATAAATTTATTGTCAAAAAACAGTACAAACTGCGTATGACCACGTGGAGGACAATAAACTAATTTACTCTCCGGAAGCAAGCAAGAGACCATCCCATCAATTCCGATCAAGGGCCCTAAGGCAGAGGCGGATTCAAAAATTTCAGCAAAAGTTCCTAGATAAGATAAAAAGTTGGCTGCGAGTTACAATACTAATAGAATGTCAATATGTTTGTAATTTTACGCAAAAATGTACATGTACAAGTTATTATCGAACTATAGATTATTCTGAGTATAGTGTTTAAAAAATCATAAGAGTTGGAACTAAAACACTAAATTCACGATTTATTGTTACAATAAACACGCCCCTAGACAAAGCCTAGAGAACCTGTATAATAAATCCTCCTCTACCCGAAGGAAAACCGGAGAAAAACCCGGGCCAGGATGGGGCTACAGAATTAATGTACACAACCGTGCCAAAGTTGAGTACACATAAAACTAAATTAATATGAGCCATAAGACAAATAGTTTTCTTGCATGATAATAGGAAGATAATATAACCATAAAAAGTATAAAACAAGTATAACGTGAAAATACACGGAAAATATATATTTAAAAAAATTGAATACATCGTTCAAAAAAGCATTACAAATAAGTCCTCAGCAAAAACATTCCCTCCTGAAATAAGGATTCCATAATTTCGATCCAGGTGTGCGTACGAAGTCTCGAAAGAGGACCGGGAAGGGACTGCAGTGAAATATTACCATCTTAATCAATAAGAAAGTGTAATAAGCTTTTATCGAACTTATGACTTTGTACATAAATCAACAAGCAGATATAGATGGCGTTGCCTAGGAAACTTAAAACAATCATTGTTGGACATTCTGGTATTAAAACACTTATCAGCCAACTGGATTTTTTAGCTCATTGTGCTAAACAGATGTCACCCGGGGTTCTTGAATAATATTCTAAATTCATATTGCTCTTCTTTCCTGATATTAAATGTTCACTTTCGCTAATACCAAAAATTTACTACAACGTAGAAAAACTACAAAATACACACAGTGGTCGGTGTTGTATGCTAACACGAGTGTAATAACGAATTATCCTAAAATCCAAGTAGAAGGAACACACGCTACAACACTGCACAGCAATAAAGAAAGCTCAGAGTTAAGAACTATGAATTCTTTAGTTTTCATTTAACTTTTAGGTTATGTACTTATAAAGAGACTTCACCGCCTTTGCGTAATTTTGCTTCCGGAGAGTAAATTAGTTTATTGTCCTCCACGTGGTCATACGCAGTTTGTACTGTTTTTTGACAATAAAATTTATTATTATTACTTCGATTCGGATAATCTATACGCGAGTGGATCGTCCTTCCGTCTCCCGTAACGCAATCGTACTCTGGCGGACACGTTACGAAGCTTCAAGTCATGCGAGTGAATATTCACATCTACTGATTAGCAACCGATTTAAATTGTTTTCCCGCTCTTGTAATTCATCAATAATAACAATACTTGGCTGTTTTTTTTTTTTGCAATAACCCTAAAGAAGAGTCCTTTGAAATTGCAAACAATTTCGTCGGTTACTTTTTCCGTTTCCATGGAATAGACATATTCCAAATAACACACATTTATTCGTATAGATTACAGAGAAGTACTGCGGCAATAGTGTGAGAAAGTATATGAGGAGCTTTAACATTGTCGAATTCCCCTTCTTCCATCTTCTTATACGAATAAGTGAATTACGATCGAGCGCATGATATGTAATATTTCCAATCGGAAATTGTTCGCCGTTGGTTGTTTTGAAATCTGTGAAATTCCATTCTTGGAGGGCTGTACGCAGACTCGACGTCTTCGCTATCTGGGACACGCATTCGAGAAACAGATGGAAACTTTCTCTGCTTGGCGCGTTCCACGCATGCTACTACGGCAATATCCAGCTACGTTTCAGTTGATGTGGACGCAGTAAAATTCATATATCAATTCAATACCGAGCAATTTATGTGACACTTATTGTGTTATGTTTCTTTCTTAATTTATATTACGTGACAATTCTGGCCCGGGTTTTTCTCCGGTTTTCCTTCAGGTTCAGTCTCTTACCTAGGGGTGACATTTATTTAAACAATAAATCTCGAATTTCGTGTTATTTAGTAGTAAGGATTTATAAACAATACTTTCTGAAAAATCTATAGTTTGATAATAATACGCATTTCTGAAATAACTTTTTTTTTTATTAAATACAAATTTGTTGAAATTATGTTAATTTTATATCATGTACCGAACTGTGTTTACAGCTAAGTGTGTGTTGAAACGCTAAATCTCTGCCTTAGGGCCCTTCATCGGAATTGATGGGATGGTCCCTTGCTTGCTTCCGCAGAGTAAATGAGTTTATTGTCCTCCACGTGGTCATATTTACAACTGCAATTGTTTGGCAATGAAATTATATTTATTTGTTTATTTATTTAGTGTGGATGGGAATAACGACTATGCACGACGAAACACATCTCAAATCGCAGATTTGAGATGTAAAGCTGTATTAGCAAGTGTTATATGCGCAGCGAGTATTGAATATTAGTTATATAAAGCAAATGTTATATGCGCAGCTAGTANTGTTGTGTGTGTGAATGCCGGGCGTTGGCCTGGAGACGACCTGGGGGAAGGAATGCTTTCACCGACTCGTAATGATTCGTTCTTCACTTTATGAGGGTTGCAAGGTGTGACCTAGAATGTTCCATGAAGGAACAGATACGGGTTTTAGCATTCATGAATACATGGCTTCGGCTGAATAATGGACAAGGTGTTTAACTCCTTGAGGCTCTTAGAATCACTTATTCGAGAAACTACAGGTATCCATAAAATGAAACTTGCATTCATTTTGTTTGAAGAGCCGTACAAGTAAAACAACAGTAGCGGAATAAATAAATAGTTTCAGACTTACGACATCATGATGGATTAAAAGTTTATTTGGAACTAAGCCCACCCGTGGCTCAGGTGGTAGTGTTGTCGCTCATCACCAAGTAATTCCCGACGGGACCAGAAAAATATGCAGCTTTTCACATTTATGTCCCAGTTCATATAGCTGTGACTACTGGACAGCCAACCTTCCTTCCTCTATCCACCTCCTCCGAGTATGAATAACTCTTAGCTATTACTAACTACTTCTACTAACCCCTTCCACGTGGGCCAAGTTGTTGGTAAACCCACCTATACTAATACCATTCTACCCTCCTACCTCCTATCGCTTCATGTTGATGAACTCCAATAGCACTTAGCTACATTTCCCATTTACAAACAAAAATTTAGAACTTTGAACAACACAACGTTTCAACTTTAGGTTTAAGTCGTCGTCGGAGGTATTCATATATTTTTTTAAATTTATCTATTTTTATTATATTTTGATTACACAGTGGACTATAATAGTGGTTCATCAGTTCCAGGAATGTTCCTCGAACGAATTCGGGCACATTTGAGCTATGTAATATTTCAAAAACTATGAAGTACTAAGATGTATAAGTAAGATAGTTTGTCAGAAAAAATGTTTAATTTATTTGTAAATAAGAGATTTGTGGATGAATAATTTCTTCTTTTTTTTATTAAAACTGATGTAGGTCTAACGCAACGAAAGTTCATACTTGGTAGGATATCCATGAAGCGATACTAATATTCATTTTTAAGAATAAATGAAATAGTTGGTGATGTCTACTAGTAAATTACTTTCGCCAGCTCAGCTGACATCTTCAGTCTAAAATAAAACGAAATACAGAAAAACAAAAAAACAATATGTAAGAATACAAAGTAGAAGAATTCATTGTTAAGTTAATAAAAATTTGAAATTTATTAAAATTATGAAAATTTTGAAATTATTAAAAAGAAACTAAAGTTTTTAACTGTATTGAATTATTAATTGATCTACACGCGAATACCATACGAGAGCGTAGCAAAGCCATATTGTAAAGTATTAATACGTGCACATCAAACGAAAAAATAAACACTGCACGTGTTCAGTAGAACACACACCTATCCGGACAAACTGGGATCGACGGTGATCAGGATTACAGACAACCTGGACATCTCGGAATAAACAATTAAACGACACATAGTAGAGAGAACACTTGCCTTGTACTTTATAATACAGTTAGGAACAGAAATGTTTACGAAAATATCATTATAAGAGATGGCTTACGGTCACAAGCAAGCTGGTGCTGAGGGACTAGCGTACTTGCTCGTCACGTAGACACTCCGCGTTTAATTGATTTGGAGGCAAAAGAAGTAGTTTTCCACTTTCATGTCCCAGTTCGTATTGCGAACCGTCCTTCTTCTATCCACCTGCAAGTAGTAACTCCTAGTATCGCTAACTCTTACTATTACTAACAACTCCACGAGGGCCAAGTTGTTGGGAAATCCAGTTAACCGACCCACCGTCTACCTCCGATCGCTCCATGTAGATAAGCTGCGATAGCACTAAGCTGCTTCTCCTTCCCATTTACTACAAATACAAATACTACGCACATCATCTCATAGTGTGTACTCACAGAATATTCCATTTTTCTTATATAATATTCTTAATACAATCAACATAATATTAATGGATGAAGTAAATACGGCAATCGAGTTTTACATTCGATGTACAAAGATCATACGCCAATAATCTCGTTTAAAACAATTCGTAAGCTGTAGACAAAACAAGAACAAAATAATATCTTGTGTAATTGAAACTAACCCGGATGGAGAAATGTCTGCTATTCGTGAAACTTATTGTGTCAATAGACTCCGCCCTATGAGATTTGCCTATATAAAAAAATATGCCTCTACCCGAAAAAAAACCGGAGCAGAACTCGGGCCAGGAGAGGAAAAGTACAAAATAAAACAAGAAGTTCTCTCTTTTTTTTTTTTTTTGCCTTTTAGTGACTTTTTGTTTTTAAGATAAATAAACGTAATAAATAGAATAACAAACGTGGACACTTGCAGCGGTAAGTAAAGCCACCTGGGAGGCAGTTTAAAAAATAAACATAATTCTAATTCAGTTTGTATTATAAAACAGAGAAAAAAAGAAATAGTGCACAGCTAAAATGTCAGATTATGAACACGTCCCTGACTAGAAAATAATCGTAGTACAGATCTGACTAAAAAATAATCGATTTTCATTTTGTGGCAATTGCTTAAGAAAAAGGGGAATTTACCAAAATTTAATATTTAGTAAAATTACACCCGCATAATAAAGCGATTAGCTGTCCACCCGTCCATCCCATGGTGCGACAGAGTAGATAAACTTCTTTGCTTCATAACCTCTGCTTCTGGTTTCATTCTCCAAGAGAATAAAGTATTGTTTGCGAACGAAGAAAAGAATCGTTAATTTTCGGGTGTTTGATGGTTCCCCTGTATTATTTTTCAACAATGTATAGAAACACTCTTAATATATTGTTAAATTACCTGTACAATNATACACCTTTGGCATTTCATTATTCTTAATTCGCACAATGAACAGATATTGCGAATTTAAGTTTTATAATTTAATTAGTAATAGTAAATTTAATAATGATAATAAATTTATTGTCAAAAAAGCAGTACAAACTGCGTATGACCACGTGGAGGACAGTAAACTAATTTACTCTCCGGAAGCAAGCAAGAGACGAATTCCATCAACTCCCATCAAGAGCCCTAAGGCAGAGGTGGATTCAAAAATTTCAGCAAAAATTCCTAGATAGGATAAAAAGTTAGCTGCGAGTTATAATACTAATAGTATGTCAATATGTTTGTAATTTAACACAAAAAATTTATTTTACATGTACAAATTATTATCGAACTATAGATTTCTGAGTAGTGTGTTTAAAAATCATAAGAATTGAAATAACAACAAATTCACGATTTATAATCACAATAAACACGCCCCTAGACAAAGCCTAGATAACCTATATCAGAAATCCGCCTCTACCCGAAGGAAAACCGGAGAAAAACCAGGGCCAGGATGGGGCTGCAGAATTAATGTACAGAACCGTGCCAAAGTTGAGTACGCATAAAACTAAATTAATATGAATCATAAGACAACACAATCATGCAAGAAAATAGTTTTTGAAATTGTTATAAGTTATCTAAAAAGTACTACAGCGATGGTGTGACAAACTACAAGACGGATTTAACTTTTATTAAAATCAATAAATTCTTTTACAGTGTAGAAGCACTGTTGCAGGAGGTAGTTTTTAACCGCGGATTTGAAGATATTCAATTTCATAATGTCTTTTATATTCTTGGGCAGGGAATTAAATAGAACGATTCCCGAATGATACGGTCCTTTTTGGCAAAGAGTGGCTGACACTCTAGGGCGATGAATATTATTACTATTGCGAGTATTGTGTTCGTGAACGAGACTGTTTCGTATGAAGTAAGGGTGGTACTTCAGTAATTCGGTCTTAACAAACACGACCGTTTCATAAATATAAATGCAGGGAAGTGTTAAGATATTTAATTCCTTAAATAAAGGTTTAAAAGAGTTTTTTGGGGGGTGAGATTTACAAATTATTCGAACTATTCTCTTCTGAATTCTGAAAGTTTGAATACTCTGACCGGAATTGCCCCAGAAGGTAGCGCGGTAACGTAAATGGGAGTAAACGTTTGCAAAATATACGCAACGGTAAATACGTGCTCTAACTACGTTAACTAAGATTCGGAATGTGTAACACAATCTGCTTAATTGAGAATTAAGATTGTCAAGGTGACAATTCCATTTGATGTTGTCTTGAATATGGAGACCTAATAATTTTGTATTCGTAACCGTTTTTAATTGTGTTCCGTATAAAGAAAGAGAAACCTGAGGTAAAGATTTTGTATTACTATTGTGAAATGACATAGACACTGTTTTGTCAGTGTTTACAATGAGACGATTTGCATGGAACCAAGTCGAAAGGTTAGACAAAACGTTTTGAGCGTTGGCGTGTTTACATAGTAAAATTAATGTCATCAGCAAAGAGAACCATTTTGCAATCTGATGTGGATGATGACATGTTGTTCACATACAATAAAAACAGTATAGGACCGATAATTGAACATTGGGGTACTCCGCAAGTAAGTGGCTTTGTTTCTGAAAGACAACGCTCAAGTATTTATTTTTAGTATAGGATATTTCGACCTGTTGATATCTATCCTTTAAATAAGAAGTTAGCCATTGATGTGGAAGTCCACGAATGCGTATGGGATGTCTAAGAGAATGTCCCGAAACTCTTGCAATCCTTTATTCAATGAGAATTCCGTGATCGATGACATCCTATGCTTTGGATAAGTCAAGAAAAACACCCTGAGGGTTTTCTCCACGGTCATGAGAAGTGGTAACATCGTTTAAGAAAGAAAATATGGCGCTTGTAGTGGAAAAGGATTTCCTAAAACCGTGTTGATCGTCAGAGAGAATGTAATTTTTGATAAAAAATCTAGAAGACGCTTATAGAACAATATTTCTTGGTTTTTTGAGAAAGTGGGTAGTAGAGATATTGGTCGGTAATTTCCAATATTAAGTTTGTTACCTTTCTTGTGTAAATGTTTCACTTTAGCTCTCTTAAATATTTTAGGATCCACCCCTTCCGATAAAGAACTATTAGAAATATTTATGAGTGGATTTAATATAGCGTGGGACGAAAATTTAACAATAAACTTGGGTATATCATCTACGCCTGTTGAAAATTTGTTTCTTAATGAGCTGATGATTCTCATGACTTCACAGGCATTAGTTTCGGAAGTGAACATAGAATTGGGTACGCGGGTGGATATAATTGGAGGACATTGATTTGGACATTGATTTCGTTATTTTACCTACTTCTGAGAAGTAAGAATTAAACAAATTTGGGATGTCCTGAGTATTTATTTGGAATTTCTACACTATACCTTCGTTATATGAAGAGTCATCAATCGACACAAAGGTTTTTATTTATTATTATTATTATTATTATTATTATTATTGGGGATTTGGGGCTCACCAACAACTATGTCATTAGAGTCCTCGTTTCTTTATTTTTTGGGGGGTCATGAAGCACTTGAACATATACAAAATATTTGTTTTAGGACTTCATATGGTCAAATACTCAAATGATGTATTTGACCACATGGAGTCTTAAAGCAAATCATTTTTTAACGTATTAAGATAACAAAAAGCTTCGGAAACAATTTTTTTTTGAGAAATTCGAAAACATGAAAATTAGGAAAACTCAAATATCGTCAGGTTTCGTGAATCAAAAGAAAATGAAAGCAATGAAACTCGCTGAAAGTATATCAACGTAACCTCAAAACTTTCGCTACCACGCCAACAGCGAGCAAAAGGCTATTTCCGGGCCATTTCCGCCGCTTGGCCTGGGGCGAATCCGCTATTTGACATAGCGAGCGGAAGATGAAAGGCGCCCACTGCACTTCCGGAAACTGCGTTGTGCAATGGAGAGCAGAAATTAAGTGAAATCTTCCGTTTTTTTCTTTCCGATTACTTCATATATTATTTATCACTAGATGTTATAAAACAGAGTCCGATGGGAACACGAATTTTCTAGGAGACTATGACTGAACGGATTTTATTCCAGCGTTCACTGATCGCGTTATATGGAGATATTTTTCCGTCTTGTGATTACGAATGTCAATGAAATAGACGAAAGACACGTGGGAGAGGTGTTAAGTAGTCAGAGGATCGTAAAAATAATTCGGGACGATATTCTTCTTTCCGAATAGTACGGAGAGGTTCATATATTTTAATATTAGACAATCTAAATTAACTTTTGCTTGTCCACCTAAAGTCATTAACATATATTTTCATCCTTTTTCCCATATTTCTGTTTTATTGCGAATGATAAATACATTTTGTCATTTGCGAAGAACGTGGAGGACATTGAACGAATTTAATCTCCCAAGTCTCTTCACCTCCGGGCAAACCCATAGAGTTACACATAAGTAGATCCAGCGTTCTCTGGCGAGGGTTGTCGGTGATAGCACGAGACAGATAAAGATACAGTTAGGCGTCGCCCTCTTTCTCTCTCACACACACACATCCGCTTGGAGGAAACCCCACCCGTGTCGCTCCTCTTCAAGTCATCCCGGGGTCGATTTCCTATGTAGCTTCTTACATGAATGTCCCAGTTCATACAGCTGTGACTACCCAATAACCAACCTTCCTTCCTCTATCCACCTCCTCCGAGTATGAATAACTCTTAGCTATTACTAACTACTTCTACTAACCCCTTCCACATGAGCCAAGTTGTTGGTAAACCCAGCTAACCGACTCACCTATACTAATACCATTCTACCCTCCTACCTCCTATCGCTCCATTTAGATAATCTTCAATAGCACTTAGCTACATTTCCCTCCCATTTACAAATACAACAATAAAACTGATGTCATAGCGAGACTCTCGTGCTAAGGCGCACACAAGACATCGTCTTTGTTAATTTTTTTTTATTGTCAAAAAGCAGTACAAACTGCGTATGACCATGTGAAGGACCATAAACTAATTTACTCTCCGGAAGCAAGCAAGGGACGTATTCCATCAATTCCGATCATTCCGTCTTTCTTTAGCGATTTCGATAGTTGCGGGTAATTTTGTGAAAATGATAGAATAATAATAAAGATAACAATTATCCTTCTCTGTGATTTGACTCTTGACTTGGAGCCTTTGCTGCTTTCGTTGTATTGATTCGTTCGCCTCACGGCCGAAAAGGCCTTTTGATTTAAGAAATCAAAAAATTGATACTATCCTGGCTCGTGTTTTTTCCAGTTAGTAACCATCCTGGCCCGGGTTTTTCTCCGGTTTTACTTCGGGTAGAGGCGGATTTCTTATACGGGTTCTCTATGCTCTTGTCTAGGAGCGCGTTTATTCAAACAAGAAATCGTGAATTTAGTGTTATTTCGATTCTTATAATTTATAAACACTATACTCAGAATAATAATTCGTACACGTAAAATACAGTTTTTGTGTTATATTACAAACATGTTGATATTCTATTAGTGTTATAACACGTAGTTAATTTTTTATCTTATCTAGGAATTTGTGCCGAAATTTTTTTGAATCCGCCTCTGCCTTAGGGCCCTTGATCGGAATTGATGGAATACGTCCCTCGCTTGCTTCCGGAGGGTAAATTAGTTTATTGTCCTCCACGTGGTCATACGCAGTTTGTAACTGCTTTTCTGAAAATAAATGTATAAATATGACTTTACATTCGTTATACAATACCTGAAGTTTCGGAATATGCATGGGAACAGTACACTTCGTTTGCAATTTCTCATTCGTCCGAATGACAGAGCAGCGACGGGAAGTCGGAGGAAGGGCGTGTGTGGGAGGGTCTCTGAGATGACGGAAGTGTCGTGTCGCCGGAGGTTATGTTGCGGATCGCTGCTTCCTCCACGAAAAGTGAAGGTACGCGTCACCCATCCGCTGCTGGAGTCTTCTGATTAGATACGACTTTCAGTTCTTCAAACTGAGTTCACTAGAACTCCTTTACCCGAATCTCCGGATTTAATTTTCTTACCAAAACGTATTCTTTTTTTATCCTGGCCCGGGTTTTACCCATCCTGGCCCGGGTTTTTCTCTGTTTTTCCTTCGGGTAAAGGCTGATTTCTTATACAGGTTCTCTAGGCTTTGTCTAGGGGCGTGTTTATTGTAACAATAAATCGTGAATTTAGAGGGTTTTTTTTTCAACTCTTATGATTTTTAAACACTATACTCAGAATAATCTATAGTTCGATAATAATTTTTACATGTAAATTTACAAAGATATTTGCGTTAAATTACAAACAAATTACAAACGCATTTGGCAATGAATGTTAAATAATTAAGTTAAACAACGATGAATATGTCTTTGCGTCATTACATAAATTAGAATTGTTGTTAAAGAATACAAATTTATTTAAAAAATTTCATTGTAGTATTTGTAAATAGGAAATGTAGCTAAGTGCTATTGAAGCTTTTCCACATGGAGCGATAGGAGTTAGGAGTTGGGTGGTAGGACTATTGTTAGCTGGGTTTACCAACAACTTGTCCCACGTGGAGGGGTTAGTTGGAGTAGTTAGTAATAGTTAGAGTTAGTGATACTAGGAGCAGTAGGAGGTGGATAGAAGAAGGAGGGTTCGCTTTTCAGTAGTAACAGTTATATATAAACTGGGACATTCATACGAAAAGCCACAAATTTTTTTCTGGGCCCACCTGGAACTGAACCCGGGATAACTTGGTGAAAAGCAAGAATGCTAGCACCGTAACCAGACTACTAGTATACCAGGTGATTAACATGTAAGAAGCAAATCCGCCTATAGTACAAGTCTATATGAAATGCGAAAGTCAATTTATAACAAAGTGTTGCACATATTTGACTCATTTCAATCGAAATAATTTATTAATAATAGTTTATATCTTACATTTATCTATTTGGACCAAAAATTCAACTCGTCCAAAATATAATGGAGTACTAATAAAGGAACTTCTAATCTGGGGAGGTCTGCATTCAATACGTTGTTAAAATAAGAAGCAGCTATGATGTTATTTGCTGCTGTCCCTTTAAAAATTGCCGAACGCACTCGCCTCCTACCTCTGGTGACGCTGGTTCAAAACCCTGTCCGATCCAAGAAGGATTCGCGATGGTGGACAAAGCGGTGTTCCCTGCAGGTTTTCTCGGGGCACTCCCGTTTCCCCTGCCATTCATTCCATCATCATCATCCACCCCTCATGTCATTCATAGATCACCCGCCTCGGGAAGGTTCGATAGGAAGGGCATCCCACACCCTGTAAATTCACCTGATACATACAAGACGAATAACAGTAATAGGTTACATTTATTTTTTGTAACATTTTGATTGTCATCGGAAAATTTGTATTTCAAGCAGGAAAATTAAAATTCTATATTTGTTTATTTTTAATATTTTTATTGTATTAAAATGTTTCTAAGTGTAATGTACGACAGTTTAATTCTGAGCACAATTTTCTATTGTCTCTCCCCGTCATGGAACGTCAAATATTAATTCCGACAGAATAGATGTATTGTTGCTACCCCCATAGTTTGATGAAGAATATCGTGTATAGTGTACCATAACTCGAGGACCGTAAAAACGTTTCTTAATCAGAGTGATACTTCTCATTAATTTTCAAACAATACTTGCATCAACCAAAATAAGTCTGCCAGCGTCGACAAATATTTCGCTTCGCACCAATCGACAGAGAGTTGAATGAGGTCTATCTACGTCACTTTCCATAGAAACGTAAGCTCTGGTATCCAGTGGCGGATCTAGGGAGGGGGCACCCATCGGACGTGAACTCTTTAACAGATAAAATTGAAGTCATAAATGGCATATTTTGTACAAGTGTTACCAAATTAATAATTGTTATTGTTATTAATAATAATCTATAATACCACGTTAATAAAATTATAATACCATATTAATAACTGTAATAATTCATTGTAATTAATAATACCATATTCGATGCATTTTATTTAAAGGTAATATTTCTAAAATGTATGTTGTAAAATCACAATTTTAAACAGAACGCTCCCCGGTTAGCCCCTAGATCCGCCATTGCTGGTATGTATAATTTATGGGAAGACGGTGGTATTGTCTGTCAGTCCATCCTTCGGGCGCCAACGACCGCGCCTCTCTCTCTGGAAGCAAGCAATTCCCCTCCGGTCATGCACCTGATCGCCTCTTTCAAAAAGACCCCACCGCCGCCGCCGCCAGCCAGGCCTCCGTCCGCGCCAAGAATGTGACCCCCGTCGCCTCAAGATAGAGTGAGAGAGAGAGAGAGAGAGAGAGAGAGAGAGAGGCTAGTGGAGGGGGGAAGATAGAGTAGCCCCCGCCTTCACCTTGCATCTCTCGCGAGGGTACAGAAGAAGTAGAGGAGAAGCAGTTGTAGTACTCAATACATTTTACTATTAACTACGTTATAAATAATTAAAAACTTACGACCTGTTATGGACTCTGAATCATATTTATGTTTTCTGTGAAGAGCTCACTACGTTTCGACTTGGACTTAAGTCGTCGTCAGGTGACCGAGTAATAATAAATTATGACAATAAACACAACACGATAAATGAACATGGTACGATAAAGTAACATCTATAATCATTTATTTAATTCAGTTCTCATATTATTTAATATTTGTTATTACTTGATCACCTGACGATGACTTGAATCCAAGTCGAAACATAGTGAGCTCTTCACAGAAAATATAAATATGATTCAAAGTCCATAACAGGTCGTAAGTTTTTAATTATTTATTTAATTAGTTTATATAATGCACGTTAATAGTAGTAGAATTAACTACATTATATTGGATTTTATTTTTATCACTGGATTGCGATAACACATTAATATTAGACAAAGAAGTTAATTATAATATTCGTAGCATATCTGACGTGGTATTTATTTTAAAAAATCGATTATTTGCAGTACATTATTATAACATGTTTTGTGTCATTTTTTTCTTTTTTGTAAACATATTTTGGTTTATAATTTTAATATTATGTTCATATGTTCTGTTACGTTTCTTTTTACGACTGACGACGACACTAGCCTCCAGTCGAAACGTTGGGTTCTAAAAAGAGCGCAGAATACAATATTTTTCCATCAAATAGTCTTAAATTATTTATTTATTTTAAATACATTTTATTATTTTGCTACCAAAGTTCCTGCAACTTCATTGCCGTCGGTTTTTTAAATTTTGTGCGTAATAAATCGTTCTCGAATTCTCACAGACTTCTATTGCAAATCTTTGATACATATTTAACCCTCAAAACGAAGTGCGAGTTAAGTTTCCACAGGAACTGCGTCGAAGTGATAGAATTTATTTTTTTAGCTCTTAACATTTTTACTGGTATTCTTGGGAAGGAAAAATGGACGTAGGTGATGTGAAATTATTCCATTAACTCAAGATGGCAATTGTATTCGATTGTTTAGTCATCGTTGTGGATATAAATCAAGACAATGTTATAATAATAATAATAATAATAATAACAACAACTTACTAGTCTCCTAGTGAGCAATGCTCGGTGGCAGATGGAAAAGAATACATATATAATACAATAATACGAAGTTAAGAAACAACTCATCAATATCTATTAAATACAAACACAATCGGAATAAAATACTTAGAAAATTACTACACATGGTTACAATGAGAAAGAAATTAGATTTAAGAAATTAATTGTCTACATGAGGCTCATATGTGCGTATATTCACACTTTCGCTTACAAACTGTTACAGAAACACACTCATACGTACAAACACGCTCAATATACACACATATGTCATTACTCCTCCTATACCCTTCTCCTGGTGAAAATGGTGAAACACAAATGAAGTATCAAATCCAGGATTTCTACTTTACGCTTAAGGAAATTTTCAATAACTGATGCCCATCGCAATCTCTAATTGTGTTCGAATCCTTCTATCAATTATTTGCATAATACATCGTTATGCCGTGTACGAGTATATACGCTTATACTTTCTGAAATTGTCTATTAAGTGTTAACAGTTTTAAAAACGTGCGATAAGGATAATAATCTATTTACATAACCTTGGACTTACATAAGCGATCTTTCTTAATTGATATCGTTCACGTTTGCACGGAAACGTGATCATGTTGGGCAGAAAATTGAACACAAATTATTTCTACGCCAATAAAGAAAATACTGACAAAATGTATTTCTTCTCTTTAATGACTTCCATAGATCCATGATTGGGTAAATTTCTTTTCCAACTTTTTTTCTTAACTATACAAAGAAGCACAGTTGGATCTCCGAATGGGAGGATTGCCAAATTGAACGTAGCCCTCCAAGACATGAAAATATTTGAGGAAGAAATTATGAAAATGAGTTTCATTATCGAATTGAGAAAACGATCTTTCGTAAAAAGTCAAAAAACTATTCTTCCGTATATCGACAGAGGACCGAACGGGATTCGAAAACCCCCCTGTCCAAAAGACTAAAATTTTTATTATTTATCTCCCGGTATAATAAAAATATAAGAAATAAATCGATCTCTGACTATTTTAACAGTACACAGCATTTAAACATAATTCAAGTAGATAATTTATTTCTGTATTTTACGTATATACTCCCATACTAATCACTTTTATGACCCCCTCCACGACGAAAATGTTGGGTGCACTAATGCATATGATTCTGCCTCGCCAATATCGAAGATAAATATATGTCGTTTATTCAGTATAACCTCGTTCGAGGAGTGAATTCCTAACTACGGAAACTAATTGCAACGAAAAAATTGTATATGAAGTTACACTGAAAGATGTTTGCCATTTCAAGTTTCAAACTCTCGAAATACAGTTCTATTCGTACTAAAGTTTGAAACAAGCTTCCACGTAATGTTCACATAATGTTAACAGGGATCGTGAATATCAATATACAATAACAAATGTTTACTAGAACGTTTAATTAACTATTCCAAGAAATATATAAACTGCAAATTTTACCCATAAAAATAATGTAAGGTAGTATTTGTGTAAATTGCTTGTAAAACGTGTTACCGAATGTTACGAATACGTTAATTCTCCTCATCCACATCATGCAAACAATCACCTCGCCCTAGTTACGGATTTGCCCCACAACGGGGTTCACGGAAGGCGGAAGGCCGCCATCCAAAACAGCATTTCATTGGCAAGCAGGGGCTCATGAGGTTGAGCACATCTCCATTCCCGTGACATGCAGCCACCGGCTCAACGTTCTTGGTAATTGTGGAGCGTTAGCAACATTATCAAAGAATGATAAATGCAGCCATCAGTAACATACACTGAAATATAATTTGTTTCCTCTGCGCACTTGCCAAAACTTTTTCATCGGTACTCAGGTACGTGGTTTTGTCGGTTTGCTCACTCTGTATTTGTTTTCTTCTCATTCTTCATTGTCCTTTTCTTTATTTCATTTCATAATTTCAATAATGTTTTCACTTCTTTCGATACTGTCTTTACATA
>NNCF01129010.1:199418-238318 GCA_002313205.1 Laupala kohalensis
CTATGCAGTCGAAAAAGCTTTATAACATTAAAACTCTGAGCAACAAACAAACGAGATTTAATTTATCATTCATTGGCTCAATGTTCCACCCATGAACCTTGGGGCTACTTTTTGCCTCCGAAAGGAAGTTTGAAATAACCCCGTTTCTCCGACTTCTTCGGAAATAAGTGAAGAGTAAATTCCGAAAGTAAAAAACTACGTAAGAGTTAAATATAATGAAGACCCAGCGATCTTCTGTACCGGTTATTCGAAGGGGAAAATGAAGTATGGGATCTCTTGTTTCTCTCGCACATCTACTTGGGTGGGGAACTCTGACTGCTGACTGCTGCGCACAATACTCCACGCAGACATACGAAAGACAGTGACACCTCATAGTATCTTCTACCTCGTTTTATCATGGACAACTCGTAGTAGAGACCGCTTGGGTCAGAATTTTATACAAGTGTATGCTAGTAAACCTCCCATAACCTCACCGGGATTCCAACCCCTGTCATATCATAGTGGAAATACCACAAGGGGTGTCCCATTGCGCATCGATATGGAGGGGACGTTGGTCAACCAATAAAACGCAAGATATTTTTTTGAGAGGGAGGTCATAGGTGCTGTGCAGATTTATGTAACATGTTTGACTGTGCTGTACGCGTGAAGCGATATCCTAATACTCCCACTCGGAAAAATGTCTCGAAAATTATTGGCTTGCACTACGCATTCTCATGCAGCCACTGGCTCTTTTCCATGAACTGAGCTACTCTGCCTCCGAAAGTAAGTTTGTAATAGTCCCGTTTCTCCGACTTCTTTGGAAATAAATGAAGAGCAAATTCCACAGAGATGACGTCAGAGTTGTGTGCGTCATGTTGCGTTCAAAGAAAATCCTTCAGGGGTCGGAAGGAAGAGTCATCGGTGGCCGTTGCGCGAAACGCTCCAAACAGTCTCTCCTCTTCCGGCGAGAGAGAGACTGTGACGTCAGAGCCTGGCGCCTGCGTGACGCGGTCTGAGCTATCCGCCCCCGTCCCGCCCCCCCACCCCCCCACCAACNTCATTGCTATGACTCACAGGCATAGCGAGAGGTCGCGGGTTCCAAACGCGACCAAACCACGTCTCACAAATGGACAGAGACCCCTTCAATGGGCTTCAAATACACTCGGGGAGCGGGAACTTACACTCTTTTTTCCATTTGCTCCTGTACACAACATTAATAATAATAATAGTAATAATAATATTTATTGACTGCAAATAGGCAGATCTTGCCCGGTGGGAGAATATAAGAAAATGCAAATATACACACATAAAAAAGTTCGTTCATAAAAACGTACATAATACAATTCACAGAACTGGACTTGAAAATTGTTGGAATATATGATTGAACTAATATTTAAATATTCAAAATAAAGACATGCGACTCTGAATCGACTAGAAAAATTAAATTTCTTTTAATGACTATTAAATGTAATTTTAATGTATTCATGGTTTGAATTTAACCAAAAAAAAATCGCACACCTCTTTCCATGAAATAAAGTTATGCTCGTTTTTGTTCAAGACATCGAATTTTCCTAATCAACGTATTACGGAACAAATCTGCTATGACTGAGATTTTTAATGGTAAAATTCAAGGTGATATTTGTATTACGTATTTCAATCACGACGTTTCGTCACTGGTTTGAGACTTCGACAGGTGATATATCAATGCTACAGTATCCTAGGACCAAGTCGTGAATTAAATTATTTACTATTTGACATAAGAAATAATAAAATCAATGTCCCCAAAAAATCAGAAACTATACAAGCGAAAAGTGTACCCATTGTTTTAAATTCCTATCCTCATATCACACGCTGAGTATCAAAACTCCATTTTTATCGTTATTTATCACACCAATACACCCAATTCTTGCAAAAACCTCTTCGTCTTTCACACGTAATACAGAAAGCATTGAATTGAGAACGGTTACAAGAAGTCTCAAAAATCAAATGAAGAAAAATTTGGTGGGTCAACTGCACAAACTTAACTTTTATTCGTGGGTACTTCAACTCAATGTCTTTTGGTCAGTTCAAGATACCATTTTCATTACACTAATATTTGTTCTCCGATAAATATCAGATAACATCAGAATGAACGAATGTTCATTGAATATTTGAGAAAATAAACTCCTTATTTCAACAAATAAAGATGTGTATGAAAAACGTAGTTAAATGTCAGTCAGTGCATATGGACTGATTCTCGGGACCACGTTCTTCAATTTGTGCAAATATTTTTGTTATCTATTGAGTTCATCAAATGTATTTCACGCATGAAATATGTTTCCATTGTCCGCTAAATCGAGCGTGACATATTTTTTATATTGTTGTATTTGTAAATGGGAAATGTAGCTAATGCTGTTGAAGCTTATCTACATGAAGCGATAGGAGTTAGGAGTTAGAAGTTGGGTGGTAGGTCATTGTTATTAGGTGGGCTGCTTAGCTGAGTTTACCAACAACTTGGCCCACGTGGAGGGGTTAGTAGAAGTACTTAGTAATAGTTAGAGTTATTGATACTAGAAGGAGCTGATGCCATACTTACTAGATATTAGATAGAAAGGTTTGCCTTTCAGTAGTCATATGAACTGGGACATTAATGTGAAAAGCTACGAATTTTTTCTGGACCCGCCGGGAATTGAACCCGGGATGAATTGGTGATGAGCGACAACACTACCACCTGCGCCACCGCTGATGCCATACTTACAAATGAAACTACGGGTGTTCTACTGGGTACGGGCGGAAGTTCAGATAACATCCGATTAGCGGTCATTGCCCGAGGGTTCCCAATCTGTGCCATTTCACCTGCAGCACGGATGCAAACAATGATTACCGCTACAATATAATAATAAATTAATTATAAACTAAATATTTGTAATGATTAAATTATTATTTTAAATTATTGTGTATGTGACATAAAAACGTTGGTGTCGGCAACAGTTTTAAGATTGCTAAGAAATTTCTAAGGGAAGATATCACTCGCCCAAATCCTTCCCACAATTCATTCGCATCAGTATTCAAAAACTTTAAGTTTGAAACTTTCTTTTAAGACATAATCAACTTCATTTCAATAAAATTTACGATCCAAGCACTTCATCTAAAGCACGAACAGATGAATATGGAATGCGAAAAAAAGACGCGAATGTATATGCTGATGTCTATTTTAGCTTGTAAAAAACACATTACCGGCCATTATAGCAATGTATAGACTATTTAAGAATAGGATGAAGTTAATTGCCCAAAATACATTACTTTCCCAATCTTTTAAATCGATGATTTTTAAAATTGTAGTCAAAGTGTGAATTAATTGCTAAAATACTGCTTAAAGAGGTCACTAGACAATCTGAAGATATATTTTAATTTTCGTCCTTTCTGTCATTGCTTGGTCATTGGGGTACAGGCTATTGGTATGCCACGCTGTTTACGATCGGAGTCATCACAAATCACATAAATATTTTTTTTGCAAATTATATATAGTTCTTTATACTTATCATTATTCATAAAATTAAAATGTCAAATAATCTAAAATAGACAACAAAATAATTACACTTTTGACTGATTTGACCTACATTACTCGGTAAATCAACCTTAAAATTAAAGGATGAACTAAGGAAAAAAAAAACAGTTTTGCTGAAGGATGAAAATTTGACACTGAATCGTATTGTAAAAAAAGGAAAAAAAAGAAGATACATTTCAAATGAAAGTTTGAGGGCAGTTGGGTTTTAGTAGGATCCAAGAATTAATTTTTACGTACATTCTTATGCATCCAGAAAGGCAGATATGAAACTAAGTATAGAGATCACCCGGTGTGCAAAATGCTACGCAATTCACTTACCCCACTCCTCGTCTTATATGGTACTGTATTGCCAAGGTCGTTGTGTATGATTCCTTCGACGACCTTTGGTGATCTCTCACAGCTTATGGTCTCTGCATACTCGACATGTCTCCCCTGCGGAATGTGTTGGCGTGGACAAAAGATAAAAAGAGAACAAAAGACAGCATGGCTCCTACGCTCACATGGGTGTGTACGTGAGTGCCAAGCTGTAGCTCCGCCAGCCGACACTCCGAGTACCATTAGCGGCGAATTCTAACGTCGGAGTCATCAAGGTGTTGCCGTAAATGACACTAACCTTGATCGCAGGTCTTAAGATTCCCATCTTTGAAGGAGCGGTTGCGATAAAATCTATTTCTTAACTCCTTATCATCTTTGGCTTCCTTGCTTCCTCCGTTTTTTACCTTTCCTCAATTTCCGATGCAACATTCGCGACACTACATACGTCAGTGGTTTATTATTATCCTTTTATCCCTGTGATTTAACATCAACACGTGACTTTTGAAATGGGTTAGAAATTGCTAATATAAAATCAAATAATTGTTGTAGTTGAGATGCCCAAAAGAGCCTCAAACCACGGGTCATCTACATCTTTGTTATGTAATGACTCACCACTGCTCAGTGTTTTGTAAATAGTTTTGTTACTTCATGTTCCTACAGAATCTACGACAGTTGTCTCCCACATTAACTGGATTAACCGTATCCCTGAAACTGTGCTTACTATTGTACTGTAGCCCGATTCTGGCCCGGTTTTTTTACATTGTTGTATGTGTAAATGGGAAATGCAGCTAAGTGCTATTGTAGCTTCTCTACATGGAGCGATAGTAGGTAGGTCTATTGTTAGAAGGTGGGTCGGTTAACTTGGTTTTTACCAACAATTTCACCCACGTGGAGGAGTTAGTAGAAGTAGTGGTTACTAATAGTCAAAGTTATCGATACAAGGAGGAAGGTTTGCTTTGCCGTAGGCACAGCTATATGAAGTGGGAAAAGCTACAAATTTTCTGACCCCATCGGGAATCGAACTCGAGATGACTCGGTGATGACAACACTACCACCTGAGACATCTGTGGGACTCCGGATTTTTCTAAGATTATCCTTCGGGTAGAGGTGGATTTTCTATAGAGGCTCTCTGAACTCTTGTCTAGGGACGGCGTCTATTGAGATCATAAATCTCGAATTTACGGTTATTTTAATAGTAAATATTACTCAATAGAAAATAGAATATTACTCAACTTTACTCAATAGAAAAATTGTTGGTGTTATGTAAATATTATATCATGTATCAATTTTTTTTTTATTGTTTGGTCTGTCTTCAGGTCCTTGATCGGAATTGATGGAATGGACCCTTGCTTGCTTCCGGAGAGCGAATTGGTTTATTGTCCTCCACTTGGTTATACGCACTTTATAACTGCTTGACAATTTATTTATTTATTTATTCACTTTCTTCGCCACACTTGTCGTGAGAGAGCCGAGCAACCTCCTGCTTGCCTCCCATTACTGTCGCCGTCACTTTTACACGCGACGACCTCCGAGGGGCGGAACCTCCCGGTTGCCACGCACGCACGCAACAGAAGAGGCGTCACCCCACTTCTCTCACTCACACACACCTATACCAGATCCTGCGTTACACGTGGATTTCTCAGGGAGGGGTCATACACATGTCGGATGGGTGGGTTCGCCGTTGCTATGCCTCTACGGGTCGCAGATATAAATCTGCGGAGGCACGGACTCGCCACGGTGAAAAGAAACAGGTGATACAGTCCTGCGGAGCCAGCCAATCATAGGCGAGACAGTTTCCGAGTGCGATTTCAACGTGGTGTACAGATCACTTCATCTTCGTTGACACGAAACTCTTGTAATGAAAAAGAGCTCTAATGACCTTGCCGTTGACGAGCCCTGAAGCCTCACACACAAAATCTTATAATGAATTTCCTTACTGCGTATTTCCATTCCAAAAAAAATATTTGATTGCTATTAAGAACAAGAGACATATTAAAATAATTATTTTCCTATCTGTTTTAAAGTATGCATTAGTATCGAAATCACCTTCTTTGAAACCAGCGGTTCCGTGGCTGGTACTATTTCCCTTTGTTCGTTGGGTCATTTGTTTTTATTGATTTTATTTCATGCCTTATGGAGATGTTCGGGCTATTCTGCCAGCTCTTCCACTTGGGGACGGTAATTGGGAAGGATAAATGTTGAGTTGCCAGGGATCTTATGATACCGTATCGAGATTTGTCTGGAGTATTTGAGGAAAACCACAGCTGAAAACCTCACCAACTATCGTTATACACCCCTGACTTCTAATAGCTGTGGAGACTACAAAAAAATGGAGACAAAATCAGGAACTCCAGTTTGTCATTTTTTCTGCATATACATAAGTGACAAATTAGGTTCTGTGAATGAATATTAATTTTTTAAACCCTGAAATGTTTGAAAAAGCGTGATAATTTTATGGACTTTACAAGAACGTCTATTTTGTTATTTTTTTAAATAAACAAAGACTGCCAAAAATAATTTTTATGCAGCGAATGATCACTGATGTTGTTGTGACAATATTTCAACCTTTTTTAATTTTAAGCTTTTTAATACAATTTTTCATCGGATTTTTTTTGAAAAGACATGCTAAAAACGACCAGTGACATTATAAAGGAATAAAGCTTGTACTGTCACACTCAGAAGAATACCATGATCACACTTGAATTAAATGTAAATGTTTTAAAATATTTATGGAGCCTCCAGCAAGTGATAAATTAAACCATGTTTTCAAATAGCGGCCAGCAAGGGATTTCAGTCACGCGTATCAGTCGAGTGATACGAGCAGTAGCTTCGTCAGCTGTGGAAACCTTCCTGTAGACTGAACATCCGCAACAACGTTGTGCGCTCCGCAGCTATTAGAAGTAATAAAAAATTCCATAATAAAAAAGTCCCATCCCGGTCCAGGTTTTACTCCGATCAGTGGCGGATCTTTCTTGGATGGAAATGCCATTAATACTTTAGTTTTGTTAATCTCGAATTTTTACTGCACTAATATCTACAATTTATTTTGAATGACAAATGGATAACAGTAGGTATTTATTAAATAATTTATTTTGTAAATATTAAATCCGACACTGCCCATGCGCCCTTGATCGAAATTGATGGGATGGTCCCTTCCTTCTCCGGAGAGTAACTTAGTATATTGCCCCCCCCCCCACGTGGTCATAAATTGCAACTCCCTTTTTGGCAATAAAGTTTAAAGTTTAATCGCATAGCAGTTCTGGCAAGCAGGATACGAACCCGAGCTATACCGCTCAGTACGGAAACCGCCACTCGACCACCACTGTCGTTACATTATGCACGCATTTCGGGTGGGTTCACAATGATGAAAATTTGTGGGGGCGACGGAGGAACAACGGGAAACCGCTTAGAGCGGGGGGGGGACAGGGCGATGCGACACCGTTGTAGCCCTCTTTCCTCCCATCGTTGCTTCGCGGAAAAACGCCTCTACTCGTTCCACTCTGCGCCGACGATGACGAAGTCAGTTGCCTCGTCGCTATATGGAGTGGCTCAGGTGTCTTGTGTTGTTGCTCATTACCCAGTCACTCCCGATTCGATTCTCGACGGGGTCAGAAAATTTGTAGCTTTTCACATTAATGTGTCCCAGTTCATACAGTTGTGACTACTGAAAAGCAAACCTTACTTCCTCTATCCAGCTCCTTTTTGTATCAATAACTCAAAATATTACTAACTACTTCTACAACCCCTCCACGTGGGTCAAGTTGATAGTAAACCCGGCTAAGCGGCCCACCTATACTTATACCATTCTATCCTCCTACCTCCTATCGCTTCATGTACATAGGCTTCAATAGCACTTAGCTACAATTCCCATTTATAAGTACTACAATATGTGGAGTTCATTCATCTCCTCTTATCTTGGCCAAAGCCTAGTTTTGGAATCTTTGGAAAATCGAAGAAAACGATCTAGGCTCATCAATTTATACACAGAAATAAACCCGCGTGAAAATGTATAACGGTAAAATCGGAACATCATTCTGGGATAGGTGGTAAAGTTCATATTTTAATATTTAGAACTAGGAAACAAAGAACCGACTATGAAAAATTCTCATGTCTCAATAGAACGATTAGAGACTTCGGTTGTGGAAGAGATTTCGAGCTCTGCATCTATTCGCAGGGTGAGAGGAAACCTCTGGAAGAAGGGGTGCACCTTAGTATCGATGTGAAGATGGTGATAGCGAAGTGAATTTGATAAGAAGGGAAACGGTGTGAGTTAGAAAGGAAGGGAAGGGAAATGCGAAGTGCATAAAAAAGGATGAATCAAATGTTCGGATCACTCACCTTAAAATGTCGAACAAGTAATTATTACTTTTTTAGTTGTTTCGGCGTCACATGTATTCATATTTAATATTTTAATGTTAGTCTAATCATATAGTACATTCATTTATTTAACAATTTTTAATTTCACTTCTCTTTGGTATATATATTTGTATATTTTATTGTATATCCTTATCCTTATATTCTGAAACCGAGTAAGATTTGTCGATGTGCAGTTAAATAAATATTATATTATCAAGATTCCGAGACTACGGGTATAACATTTACGATTATTATTGTGGCTGTTGTTAATAACCAAACAAAGGAGTAGAAACTTGTGTACTAAAATCGTAGTCAATTACGAAGTGAAAACCCGTCATCAGCGGCGCGGTCAGTTTGGAACTAATTCAACTGGTTTAATTCATCTGATACCCTCAAACATAACACGTGAATTGTAACTGTTTTCTTTTGCATCTTCCTTACTGTCAAGGTTAACCACTTTTGTTGTTGTTGTATTTGTAAAATGGGAATTGTAGCTAAGTGCTATTGAAGCTTATGTACATGAAGCGATAGGAGGTAGGAGGGTAGAATGTTATAAGTATAGGTGGGCCGCTTAGCTGGGTTTACCATCAACTTGGCCCACGTGGAGGGGTTGTAGAAGTAGTTAGTAATATTTTGAGTTATTGATACAAAAAGGAGCTGGATAGAGGAAGTAAGGTTTGCTTTTCAGTAGTCACAACTGTATGAACTGGGACACATTAATGTGAAAAGCTACAAATTTTCTGGCCCCATCGGGATGAGTTGATGAGGAGCGACAGCTCTATCGCTTGAGCCAAGGGTGGGGCTCGGTTAACCACTTAGCAGTTAAAGACTTAAACCTTTGGCAATTTTTTAAGTTACCTTTGAACGCTATATTATTTATTTGTAAATATTTATGACGTTGAAAAACAAATCTCTGGTTTTATACGTCCGATTTTCAGAAGTATCCTTTTATATAGAAGCGATGTATCGAATATTTCTTGCGAGTTTCGCACTTCGGTGCGTCGCGTCAAAATAATTCCAAAGTCACCGTCTGACAGCGCTGATGACGGGTTTACACTTCCCAACTGGCGTCGATGTTCGTATGGAACCCTACCCCCTCGTAATGTAGTTTCCAGTCCTGTATATAGTCTCTTTGATCCGAATCCTGCAAATCACTATTAGTCAGACAATAACATGTTTTCATATTTAATACTTTAATGTTAGTTTAATCATATAGTACATTCATTTATTTAACAATTTTTATTTCACTTCTCTTTAATATATATATTTGTATATTTTATTGTATATCCTTATCCTTATATTCTGACACTGAGTAAGATTTGTCAATGTGCAGTTAAGAAGTGTTAAAGTTATTTTTCTTGCGTATATTGCAATAATGAAATATTTACATCGAAAAGTGCATAGAAGACACGTAAAAAAGAAAACCCGAAACAGTGGTTTTCCTTGTTTTTTTTTTATTTTCCCCCAATTTAGTCCAGGTAGATCAGTTGAAATTCGTATCAACATAACAAATAGCATAAAGGAACAAAAAATATCGAAATCTCCAAAACATTCTCAAACTTTCGGAGGAGTATAAGTTCGAAGCGCAAATTATTTGTCTGAGAGGAAAATATTATCTTCAAAAAAATTATATCATATTGAAATTAAAATACCAAAATTTTCCAATTTTAGGTTTGTTTTCTTTGCAATTTTTAAAGTTTCCCAAAATTTCTTGAGGTGGCAAAAAGATCAGCATCCAAACGAACATAAACAAGCATAATTCATATTTTTTTAAAACAAGCATAATTCATATTTTTTAAAAAACTATTTCTGGAATGTAGAGTTCATTCAACACGTTCTAACGGGTAAACTATTCACCTATCAGAAAACGGGAAGAAAGATAGACTGTACTAAATTTTAACCAGTTCCTGTAAATAATTTGTTTTCCCTCTGAAATGCGCATGTTTCTGGTAATAAGCAAAAGACAAAAAATGCATAATTTTTCTTGTAGTTTTTCGATTATTTTTTATACTTCCTAAAATTTTACGAAGTAGAATTGTACAAAATTGCAATAAACATCTTGAAAAACATAAAGGAGCAAAGTTACAGAATTTCTCCCCAACTTTTTATCAAAAATTTTCAAAATACTGCAGTATAAAATCAACGCACTTTGGTAGGCAAGTAATTCACCCGAAAAAAACAACAACAAAGGAATATAAGTTGTACGAAATTATGTCTAGATTGTTTTGTGAAGAGATATTTTCTTAGAAGAGTGCTCAGTTTCGTGTAATAAGTAAAGCACCAAAAGATGAATACAGTTCTTTTTTTAATTTTGCGTTTTTTTTAATATTTCCCCAACTTTGTCGAGGAGACAAAGTTGAAAACGGTGATCATCGCCCTCAAACCATAAGTGACGAAAGAATCACTACTTTTCAAAAATTTTCCGGGTAGACCCTTTTTGGAGTACAGGATTAAAGAACTACTGATTCTTTAAAACTATCCTCGGTCACCTTTTTTAATTTTTCCTCGGTTGTAATTGCGATCATTATTTATGGTTTCCGGCGCCGGTTATTTTCTACAGTTGCGTGATAATAACAACGGCGTTAACAGGAAGTGTCCGCTTGGTGACTTCATCGCTCGGATGGACGACGAACTCAGTCACCACGTGCCACGCGCGTTCTTTCTACCTTTTAGGAAAGAAAGTTTGTTCGACAAAATGTGATAGCGTAGTCATGTCTTTTCTTCACTCTTCACAGATATTTCAGATATATAAGATTAAAGTGAGAAAGAATACAGCATTTTCAAGACGGTATTTAAAACGAGACTTTTGTATGAAAAGGGAGTCGTATGGAATGAATTGACGTGAATAGAGCTGATTTCCCCTCCGGTGACATCGGTATCATTTCGTAGAACACTCCTAGAATATTCTGAACTAATTTTCCTTTGTGTTCGTGTCGAATCATTAATTTATTTTCTCTACGTAATGGAATGCTTTTACTTCGCTGCACCACAACAGAAGAATTCTCGCGTTGAAGTCGTGCTTACGCCTAATGTGAACAGCGGTGATTGGGTTGCATAACTCAACAGAACGCCGGAAGCTAACGACAGAGAAACAATCTTTACACTCTTTCAAACCCACACCTCTCTCTAATAGTACATTAATATCATTTAAAACATAACCATAAAAGAAACATAAAGGAATGAAGAAATTAACTGGAAGTTAATAGTGTTATGTAGATTTCAATTCAAAAACGATGAGAAAGTAGTGTTAAGTAGTTTTCAATATACCTCTGCCTTCGAGTCATTGACAGGAATTGATGGAATACGTCCCTTGCTTGCTTGCTTCCACACAGTACATTAGTTTATTGTCCTCCACGTGGTCATACGCATATTGTAACTACTTTTTGACCAATGTATATAAAAAATGGAAGTATCGCTTAAATCTCAACTTTTTGCTTGAGAGAAATAATATTTCGAATCTTTTCTCGACGATTCTTGAAGTTTCTGCATAAATAAAATATTTATTTCCCCGTTGAGCATCATATGTTGTGAGCGCAACTTCTCCACTCCACTGCCTCGACTGCGGACGTCTCAAGAGAACGCAGCCGAGGCGCCGCGCCGTCGTTCCGCCTGGCAAACGGCGCGAGAAGACTGCAATCCTGTGGAAGCACTGTGCCATAGCAACTGTGCACAGCAAGAAATCTTCAAACGTCGACACTTTTCTTAACCGCAGCAACCAAGGTGATTGCTGGAGAAAATGGTTCTCGCTGTTTCCAATCTCCAATCTATTCGCCTTCTTTTGAACACACTTTTTATTTTCGTTATCATATAGTCGAACTCTCCAAGCTATGACGTCACATTACGTCATAACGTTTTCGTTCGTGAAACGTCGAGGAGCCCTCATCGACGGCGCAGCAGTGTTGTCAATATAAAAGGGGCGACGTTAAATAACAATGTAATTGCTCTAATAATAATTACAACAATATTAATAATAAAGTTTGCTTATTTATTCATCCTGGCCCGGGTTTTTCTCCGTTTTTCCTTCGGGTAGAGGCGGATTTCTTATACAGATTCTCTAGGGGCGTGTTTATTGTAACAATAAATCTTGAATTTAGTGTTTTTTCAACTCTTATGATTTTTAAACACTATACTCAGAATAATCTATAGTTCGATAATAACTTGTACATGTAAATTTACAAACATATTTGCGTTAAATTACAAACATATTGACATTATATATGTATTATAACTCGCAGCTAACTTTTTATCTTATCTTGGAACTTTTGCTGAAATTTTTGAATCCGCCTCTGCCTTAGGGCCCTTGATCGGAATTGATGGGATGGTCCCTTGCTTGCTTCCGGAGAGTAAATTAATCCACTTGGTCATACGCAGTTTGTACTGTTTTTTGACAATAAATTTATTATTATTTAAAAATTATATTACCATCGAAATGATTCCTTCCAAAATTATTTTTCAATATTAAATGAGGGGGAAGGGGCCCACCAAAAAACGTGGCAGCGGTTGATTTGGGGCTGGGGGGGATCTGGACATCGTATTTTTTTTGAGCACGGAACATTCCCAGCCATCGAATATGAAGTCTTAGTGTACATGGAAAACTGAAGCTATCGTAATGGTGTTCTACAAAAAGAAATTTAACGAGTTCGTGTAAAATGGGTAACATTCAAATGGGTATGTATTCAAGAACATCAGTTTTCGTATCTACTTCATGGCGAACACAATACCATTGACGTAATCACAATGCTTTGACAATGAAACTATTCACAATGTATTCTACGAACTGAAAGTCTGTCGAAGTGACATGTCTTTTGAACCTTGTGACGCCACGTATGCCGACACCCTCTATTCCATTGCCTCCGCTTCCGGTATCTTCGCTTTCCGATCGCTATTTTTGTGAGGGCGTTCAATGGCAGCACAGTGCGTTTAAAAAGAAGAGACTCCGCCACATCCGTCGATTGTAATTTTTCTGCGGGCAGCGTCGACTCGCGACCACAAGAGAGAAACGTTGTCAAGTGCAACGGTTTGTTACGGTTTCACGAGCGAAGACTTTTTTTTAAAAATAACAATATTGAAATCACACGAAGAAAGAGAAAAGGCGTGGTGCCTAGCGTACCCGTCTTCTACCACCGCTGACGCTGCTTCGAACCCTGACCCATCCGAGTAGAATTCGCAGTGGTGGACGAAGCGGGATTCGCGAAAGGTTTTCATCGAGTACAACATTAATTCATCACCATTCGCCTCCCAATCATCCGACAGCCTTGTATTTACTTTACCAAATCGAAAGAGGCATCGTATCATCCTTCATCCCCTACTAGATAAGGGAGAAAGGAGTCAAGGAAACACTGGAAGAAAGAGAAATGGATGGACCCGATCTATTAGACTTCGCACCAGGAAAGTTATCAATAACAACATGAAAAATTTAGAGGTGTTCCTTTGAAAAACCACGTACGATGAAATTATTCTTACGATGTTTATGAATGCGGAAGAAAGTTTGTCCGTTCTGTTATGTTTTGACGGCTGAAGCACTAGGCCTGATATTGATGCAAATTAGTTGAGACTTCGCTAGGGCTTCGTAGAAAGACATTGGAGACGAGGCGTCATTTTCAACCAAACGAGATAATCGTTTAAGAGGGTTAATTTTAGTTAAGGTTACCATTACATCGTTTGTTTCTCGTATCATCTATATTATTCGAATCTTCGATCACCTAGATCATCGCTCTCACTCCCAAATTCATCCCGAATACACTTGTTTTCCCTCTCATTCTAATATGTACATCAGTAGACACACACTTCTGTGTCTGGTCATCCCATTGATTACTTCAATCGAACGCCGTATTATCACGGAGAATTAATTAACTTGCGAAGCGAATAAACCGAAAAAGTGAAACAATAATATAAAGTTTTCATTAGATGGATTTTAAGGTCCCCCAAAACCAGTGATTGAACGAATGAACAGTGTTCAATATAATATTAATAATAATACTATTATTAATAATAATCGTGGAATGTGATGAACAATATATTTGATTTAAATTCATCAAACTGCTGAAAGATATAAGTAAGTTGTACATGTGCAAAAATATCTCAAATACTAATACGAATAAAGTCACGTATACTTATGTACTGCCAAATAAACAGCATCTGTCGAGTTTATAACTAGAAAAAAAAAATTTTCTCTAGGGATAATTAACTGATTTGTTTCCCACTGTCTTGAGAGTTACTCTTAGTTACAATATTCTGGTAGAAACGGTATGTAAAGCCAAAAATGGGAATGAATTTCAACGTGAGGGGATTGAGATTGCACTTCTGAACAATTAGTTTGTATTATTACGGATAAGATTTCATGAATGGGTCAAAGTTGTTAACTTCGTGACAGTTAACTCGTTATCCGAATCCCGTATCTGAGCGCTCCATTCAATGGTCCCCGGTCGTGTCTCTGAGGAATGTTGAGTCATGATTTGTTAAAACCCCGTCTCGACTTCACTCTCCCACGAAGTTTGCGGCTTACGCCAAAGAAATAAGAGAATAAGAAAGCCAAAAGAGTAAACTCAAACTAAGATGGTTATCTCTTAAAAACATAACAAAATACTACATACTCTATTGGCAGGTAGAATATAACAACAATCATCATCACGGTAACGCGTTGCCTGCTATAGAATACCTTTTCATAATATATGACGAATAATTTACGAAGAGTACTAACTGATTTCCCGGCGTTGCCTGCGATTTTTCATAGACTAATATACTTCTAGTCGGGAAAAATAAAATCTTACTATATAGTAATTTCAAAATAGTTTTACTTAACGGTTTTTAAAACCTTATGAACAACATGCTAATTTTACAAATTCATAATAATACAAATTTAAAACACCATCTGACGGGAGCCGCGTCGGTCGAATTTTCTCTTCCGATGCGTGACACCGCTGCGCCATTTCATTCAAATTCTTGTAAAATCTAAACTATTCATCAAAATCTTACGATTTAAAGACGTTATGTATCTTTGACAAATGAAAAATAGAAATAACCCATAAAATTTTTATTATAATTGATTTTTTCTTCTTAATATACTCTCTTCATTTGAAGTATTTTAACACTTCTATTTTTAATAACGTTCTGTAGATAATTTAAGTTAATTTTTATGGATAGACAAATGCTGTCGCGGAGTTTTTTGTAGAACTCACTAAGGTAAACAATTTCGCCATTCATTGTTGTGACTTATCTCTGGCCGTGGAGACAATGGAAGCGAATACAACGTTTTCCAGCGATTTTATCGACATTTATTTTCGAAAACAATTTATATCTTTTTTACCCCAGTTTTTTTTAAATAAAAAGTAGCCTATGCTCATCCCGGACATGTAAACTATCCCCTTGCAAATTTCATCACGATCCATTCTGTGGTCAGGTAGTAACCAGACACACTCATTTCCGCGTTACGCATTTATATAGTAGTATGGAGTATGGATTTAAATAATGATATATCAATGAAATAGATAACATTTAGCTTGTGAGTAGTGGGTTTTTAGTAAAAGAATGCAAACTCTTTTACCAGTAATATGCATGACCTCGACTACGTTGCCTAGATAAATTTATACAATATAGTTTGTTTGTTTGTTTTCATTAAAATATCATAATTATTTAATGTCCATTTCTTTATTTTTCTTTAGTCGTGTAAGTTGGGAGTTTTTTTTCCTTAGTTTATTCATTCGATCAATTCTATAGTCGACCTTCAGAACTAAAATGGATGATCGTAAATCCTGATAATCCATATACAGGAGATAAACAATTGAACTGCGTAGTAAAAGGAGAAGACGTTCCATTTGTCGCGTATGGAAATGAAAGAGTCATTGCGAAGTAGGTACGTGCGCCCTCCCAACCACCACCACAACTACTTAATATACACGCAATAATGAATTGTTATATTTAATACAAAGAACTAAGAAAATATCGTAATAAAATTAACGCAATATAGTTCAATTATGTTAAATCCCTCACTTCTTCCGGAACCATTGATCGGAATTGGTGGAACGGTCCCTCGCTTGACTACAAGAAGTAAATTAGTTTATAGCTCCCCACGTGGTCACACGAAGTTTCTAGGTGCATTTTTTTTTACGATATACTTTATTTATTTTATTTTACTTTTAGCTCACACGTAAATTAAAAAATCTTGTAAAAAGCTTTTCCTCTTCGACCGTAGAGTGGTGAAGTATCGATGATGTTCTCGCGTCCTCGTTTCTCGATCTCGTAATTCGAGAGCCGAGAGCCTCTCTCTCTCTCTCTCTCTTGCTCTTGGAATCCGCCGGCCGCCGTTGAGAGCGTAGGCGTAAGTAGCGTACAGAGGCGTACAGCGGAGAGGATAAGAGTGAAGGGAAGGGAAGGGAAGAGAGGAGAAGTAGGCGCGTGGGCGGACGAGGAACCTTCACGATGATGTAACGGTGAGTGACGTCACGACCCCGTGGGTTTGCAACTTGGCAACAGAAGACGATCCTTCTAACGGCTGCGATGCTTCATAACAATAATAATAGGAGTCTTCTTTTATGGTTCATGTGCTCGTATGAAGGAAGCTACTCATACATACATCCACGTTCCAGTCCCATAGAACTTTTGAAAAGTCGAAGAAGTAGTCACAAAAATCATTCTGATGAAGACGCAAAAGGTTTTTTTCTCAAATTTCATTCTATCGACACTAACTATTGTGCATCCATCTACATATGAAATTTTTATTGCATTTTAAGAAATGACAAAATTTGGGACCGTAAAACGTTACTTATAAACGGGCAAGCCGAGGTAATATATCAAAGTTGAATTTCTTCGGATTGAAAAAGTTGAAGCATTATATTTACATGTATACATATTAAATGTGAGTATATATGATGCGCCATTATTTGCAAGGATTAAAAAAAAAATTCTTTGTTGTATTTGTAAATGGGAAATGTAGCTTAGTGCTATTGAAGCTTTTCTACACGAAGCGAAAGGAGTTAGGAGATTGGTGGTAGGTCTTTGTTAGTAGGTGGGCCGCTTAGCTGGGTTTACCGACAATTCGCTCCACTACTAGGAGGAGTTGGATAGACGGAAGGAAGGAAGGTTTGCAGTAGTCACAGCTATATGAACTGGGGCATTCATGTGAAAAGCTACAAATTCTCTGACGCCATCGGGAATCGAACCCGGACGACTAGATGATGAACAAGAACGCTACCACCTGAGCCACATGGAATTGAAACTCCTTTCACAACGACTTTTTGCCATTACGAGTTCTGGGTAGTTTCAAATAACGTTAGGTGGAAACTAGCTGATGATGCTTCCATTAATCAGAAATTTTAACGAATGTTGCTAATGTAAGTAAAACATCGCGTTTATTGAAAGCTGATGCAAGTGGTAAAAATCAACGGTGAGCCAGCATGGTAGCATGGCTTCAGAACGGAGTCTCACATCCCCCTTCACCTTCTCCTACCAACATAGATCCGCTCTTTGGATTCAATTCTCCCTTTCGCAACATCGCACTACTTTCAACACAACAAGGTCGCAATGCTCTCGAGTCGAATGAGACGCGTTCCGCTCTCAATGGAACGTATGTTGACGGATGCTTCATACGCTCTCATATTCACTACCCGAAGGCATTATTTTAAAGAACAAATCTTAAGACCAACTACAAATACGTAACATATACTAAAAAACTTGGAGTGTATCTTTATTATAGAATGTTCCCCAATTCAAAGGACACTCCTGTAACAATCATATATTGTATAGGACCCTTGATTGGAATTGATGGAATACGTCCCTTGCTTGCTTCCGGAGAGTAAATTAGTTTATTGTCCTCCACGTGGTCATACGCAGTTTGTGCTGTTTTTTGACAATAAATTTATTATTATTATTATTATTATTATTATTATTATTATTATTATTATAGGAATGTATGGGCGCGGGACGCGATGAGGCATAAGTATAAGAAATGAGAGATGAAAGGACACACAAAGTGTCTATTGAAAGCGTCGTCGACAAGTGCAATGTTTATAATAACTGTTGACAATTTCGGCCACCTCCAGTGATACATGCTTGGCACACACTTCCAAAGATGTCGAGTATTTCACGCACACGCGCAGCAGCTGCGGGTATTCGAGCAACGAGATCAGGTATCACTGTTAGTGTTTGCGCCTCACCGCGTCTCTTGCGTCCGTACATTCCCCATTTGCTCACCAGTCACTACGATACACTTTTTGCCTAAAATTATTCAATATGGCTGCCTTAAACAAATTGCCAACCTCTACGAAACAAATCCTTGAAACTCCCACTCGCGAAAATTTCAAGGAAAGCGTGGTCACAAAGAATTTAAGTAATATCCAAATAAATATTAATTGTAGTCACAAAAGCGACTATTTGTTGTAAAGAAATACACATCAAACAAAGACACAAGGTAATATTCGTAGTTCCCCACGCTCGATTCAGAAAGAACAGAACAGCGCCACTAGAGTAAGTGAATTGATTGTTGTCCGAGGTTGGTCATGAAGAATTCAATTTCGAATATGTTGCCAACTGAACGCGAGATACCCTTATCATTACTCTTATAGACGATGGCGAAGTAAAAGCGTTGGCTACATTGAGTACAGGTTCTACACAAACATCGAGCCAGTTAGACTGACAATAAATAATAAATGTATAAATAATTTACGGTCAAGAGAGCTGTTACAAACTGCGTATGACCATATTGAGGACAATAAACTAATTTATTGCCACTAATACAAAATAAACTAATGAACACAGTGATTGCACTTCCGTTCATTTTCTTTTCTTCTTAAGTTGAATTTCTCTTAGAAGCAAAGTATGGTGACTTTTACTATATACAATTAATGAGTTACTATGTTCTGCATCGACCCTTGAAGTTAATAGCGTGAATTAGGGATCACACTGTACACGTTTTACTTCAGATGTTTATCCATTGCAGATTCTCTATTTCAGAGTGATGACAAAACAACAACAAAAAACATGTTTTTCTTATGAACTCGCGTAATGCACTAACGATTGTCGTTACTTTAAATTATTCATTTTCAGTGACCGGGAATTGTATTCTGCAAATGGACGTTTTAATGATTATGATTGTTATTTAATGTGGTTTACTATATATTAATTCCAATATCCAAGCGTGATACGTACATCCATCAATTTCGTTCCTTTCCATTGAAGTTTCTTGGTGTTGAGTTTCACTGACTGCCTTTCGCCCGCAGCTGTAAATCTCAGGAGACCTTCCTGCGATCGAAGGGATCTTACACAAAAGTGAAATAAAATTGGCAGATAATAATAATCACGATTCTTTAGTCTTCATCAGGTCACGTTCCACAGTTATTTACTCGATACGTGAATTATACTTGATCTAAAGAACTGTATTGTTGCATTAAATTTTTACACTACATAATCGACTCTCAATATATTTTTTAACATTTATAAAATGTCGCCAATCAGGAAATTTTTCGACTTTGAAATAATTTGTTTTGAATATCCTACTAGCCGTGAACATGATGAGCGAACGGAACAAAATGGTCGCCTAATAATCCAGAGGAAGTGATGTAAGAAGTGAGATAATCGACTAATGGCAGGATGGTGTGAGCGCGCCTGGAAAACTGCTTTCGATAATAGTTCATTAACTGGGAGGCGTTTGATTAGGACTCGTGGAGCCATCTCAAAAGTGAAAGTTCTTATATTACGTAAATCAAACTGCGAGCTAGTCTTCATGAAACGAAACCAAACAATTCGACAGGATCACCGAAATCACACAGGATCAATGCAACAATATAATTCATCATGTGACAACCTTCGGTCGGGTGAAAATAGCGACGAGTCGGGAATCGAACCCGGGACTCCTGCTTTGATCGCGGAGGTGCTAACCACTACACCACCCGTTCGCCTTCTTTAGGTCTGAGTGGAAATGGTGTACAGTTGTGGAAGGCGACGGGTGGTGTAGTGGTTAACACCTCCGCGATCAAAGCAGGAGTCCCAGGTTCGATTCCCGGTTCGACGACATTTTCACCTGACCGAAAGTTATCACATAACCATAATAATAAATTTATTGTCAAAAAACAGTACAAACTGNATGATACACACATGCATCGTCAACGACCAGGTGAAAATGGCGGGGGACCGAGACTCGAACCCGGGAGATCGTGCTCTGTGCCGCAGGTCGCTTCGACCCTCGAGCCAGAAATTCAAAGGCTTTGGAGTTCGAGGCAGGTGGTGCGGTGGACTGCACACCTGCGGCACAGAGCACGATCTCCCGGTCGCAATATTCACCTGGTCGTTGACGCAGCAAACACTCCTCCACGAGTAGGCATTCGGAAGTTGAGTTAAAAATGATACCCATGTTGTTGGCAATTTAAATCACCGTATCCCAGACGCAATTTCTCTGTATTTAAACCAGGCTGCATGGGCGTCGGTCTCCTGTTTTGAAAATATAATTTGAGCTCCAGCCTACGTACGCACGCTGACAAGGCAAGGCCGTTGTGTTGTTTTGTAACAGCCACAACGAACTCCGTCCCGAGTGGGAAGAATCCGATAAATATGTTGTTTTTTTCTTTACTTCCGATAGCAAATTATACTATTAGCTTATCAACATATTCAGTAATGAAATGCAAAGAAATGTATTGTTATTTATTTTACTTTCTCATTTATGTAGTGTATAGAGAGTATTGTAATAGTGAAAAAAAAATCGAAAATGAGATTTTTGCGGAAATATCCGTTCTGGTGACCCGTCATTCGAAAAACGTGGGCTTTGGCTCGACATTCCTCCGGTCCTTCCGTCCGAGCGCACAACTCCTCATCGAATGGGTTTCTTTTCTTTCATTTTTCGTGTTGAGGGTAGAATTTACTTCTGACATGCACGTGATTTCAATTTTCTTTTTACTTGAACACAAAGGGAACTTCACATGAAGGTCATTTTTTAGGAATATTTTTCAAAAACTGGTCCAACTATTTTGCTTAAATCTTCTGTACGTAAAGTACAATTAGTATGCATTACATCCGCATTAGCGGTATTTCGCTTGAAAGTTTGCTATAGACACATTAAAATAATTTCTGTCTGCTACACTTACGCATTAGTTTACTGTTTCAAGAACCTCGAATATTATTTAACATGGATAAAGCAGAGGTACAGTAAATTAATATTCTGAATATTTATTTTACTTTCAAATCTGTGATAAAAGACGCTAAGAAGATGAATTATTGGCTTTGAGTCCAAGAAAAAATGTTAGATTAATTACTTTATTATTTAGTTCATTATATTATGATATACATTTTTTAATAATAGGTTTTATTTGTACTTATTACTTACACTCGTTTTATATGCCATAAATAAGTTTATGGCGTGTAGTTTTAAGTTCGCCAATGGTGTGGATCCGAAGAGTATATGTTTGTAGAAGTTTATATGTTACTAGGAATGTCTGCATCTTATGTTTCTCTTCGTATCGTGAATCGTCCACCCACGTGATCTCTACGCACCAGTCGTAACCTCACATCCGGTGACGCTGCATCATTTTGCTGCGTAAGCTTATGTATCAGATGTGTCCACTGCTCCTTTTGCTGGATTTTCTTGTTAATTGGTGCATGCTTCGTGTCGTATTAATTGTTTGTGTACATCTGATGCGTGAGGATGTTATTTTATATTATTTCTTATCGTCTGAAGAATTTCCTTGCCTAAGTGTTTTTTTTTTGTTTTGTAGGTAATGTTTGATAAATATTTTTGTTTATTTTTAATGATTTTCTTAATTCAATGCTTTATAGCAGATTCAATCGTTAAAAATAATATTACTCTTAAAAATATATTTTAACACTTACAGAATTCTTCGTCGAGATATTTAAGGAGTGTTACGAAGTAACAGGAAGTCAATAAAACAAACAGTATCACCTATTTAACCGAAATAATTAACAGATACGACTAGTGTTTATTAATATAATTTTGAAATTTCAAATTGTAAGAGAATTAACTCTTTAGATCTTAATTAAATGTTATAAGAGAATTGATAGTCTTCTTGCTTTGTTCTAGCGTAAATAATATCCAATTTAACTTTATATTTATTAATAAATGTATCTTTTGAAATAGAATATAAATCTTGCAGATCTTATGTCCCAAATAAAAGAAAAAACGGAATTTGTATATTAGAAGTTCTTGTATATAAATGCTAATAAAATATTTCTTTAATAAACTTTTTAAATTGGGTAAAATGAAGACGTTCAAAATATAGAGTAACATGTAAAAATCATCCCTCTCCTAATAGAATGCTTTAATGCCGCTCTCTAGTCCAGATTGAGAAACGTATGTGAGAATGTATGTGCTATGATTTTGCACCACTAGCTTCTTACGGTATCAATAAAATAAAAATCTAATAAAATGTCAACAAAATAGTGTATTATAACGAGGCAAACAACACTAAATAAATGTGTCACCATTCAATAATGAAAACCTGAAAAGTTTCTTTTATTGTCTCTTGAAGGGACTCTGGAAGGTAAGTTTTACATCTAGGAAATGATCACGTTTTTTAATACTCTTTTAAACTTGTTTCTCGCTCGAGATAGTTTTCTTCGTTTTATTCGAGAGGTGTAACGAGAATTGGGTCAAACGTGAAAACCAGTGTCAGATCAAGAGAGAGGGGAGGGAAGGGGGGGTTAAATTTTTAAAATATTAATATAAATATTATTGTAAATATTATAGCGATTTTGAATTTTAGTATAATGCATCAATTCATAAAATATATAATTAACAATTAACTAAATAGTAATCAACTAATTGATTGTTTCAAATGGCGAGTACGTATTAAAGGATGCATTTTATCAATTTCAATATTGTCTGTAACAAGTTTAGGTCCAATTGGGTTGGGGGCCCACTTGGTCCCCCTCCATACATCCGCCGCTGCATAAAATATTGTATAAATCCTAAGCTTCGTGAATCAGTGGATTATTTTTCTTTCAATCGTCGAGGGATTGTTATCGCACTTCTCTGTCTGGAGTCTCAATACAGAAAGAAGCCTGGTAGAGATAACTGGTTGCCCTTAATCTAACCTTCACCTGCTAAAGAAACCCGGTCTTGTAAGTCGTGGGACGTTCCCAGAGCCATTTCGTTTTACTTCACAGTAATCATTTGTCTATAATGGATAGCAGCTCCCACACAACTTGCTCAGGTATAATCAGCACAAGGTTCGAACGGTCGGATAATGCAAACTCCAACGACAATATGTCTACTTACTGGATTACACGGATACCTCTGTTAAAGTAACGACGCGGTAACGACTCTTAAACCCAGGAATTTAATGTTTCGTTGGGAGAATACCGATGTTTATTTTCGAAATGAGCGTTTGCTTAACATGACTCGTTAAATCTAGCTTCAGTTTGTTTCAAAGCAATTCGATGTCACTGGGTTTTTGCTGTTGTAGTATTTGTTAATGGGAAATGTAGCTTAGTGCTATTGAAGCTTTTCCACATGGAGCGATAGGAGGTAGGAGGGTAGAATAGGTGGGCCGCTTAGCTGGGTTTACCAACAACTTGGCCCACGTGGAGGGGTTAGTAGAAGTACTTAGTAATAGTACGAGTAGTGATACTAGTAGTAGTAGAAGGAGGGTTCGCTTTCCAGTAGTCACAGCTATATGAACTGGGACATTCATATGAAAAACTACAAATTTTCTGGCCCCATCGGGAATCGAATCCGGGATGACTTGATGATGAGCGACAACACTACCTCCTGAGCCACCAGACGGGCAAAATGTCACTGTGGAATGATGTAGTTTTGAGAATAAAACCAACAGAATCAGTATAATGTAGAAAAAAGTTTGGACTTTTAAAATTTTAATTTGATTTATAAATTTCAGGAAATCTATTTTGTAGATAAAGAAGTTGACAAATTTGAGGAAGTTTCGATTCGTTGCAAATGGAAATGAATTCGAAGGGAATTCATGTTTCTTAGGATCTCCGAAACAAAAATCGTACACATTGTTGTCACTTTGTCCAAATTCAGCAAAGCGAAATATTCCGTATTACTTTCTTTAACTTAAGACTTTAAAGGAAAATGAAGTTGAAATACTATTTAATGATGTGTTTTCTTATTTTCAGGTGAGTTTCCTAGTCTTTACGCGCCCAATGATCCGTTTATGTGGGTAAGTGACGTGGGATCTTCTCTTCTCTGATACTCTCGCGGGACGTAAGTTTGTGTTATGTCCTGTGGTTCCTTCACCATTGATGGTTTCTTAGAAAATGCCTTTCTCAATAGTAAATTTATTCTGTGAATATTGTATTTAGTCGTTTCTTCGGTGCGAAATACTTGGTTAAGGTTGAGGAATTCACCATTTGGAGCGTCGAGTTAAAGAAAGACGATTTCCTCCAAGTGTCCAAATTCATTGACGTGCGAGTTCATACGGCGTGTTGCTTGAATTGTAAATGGATAGTGCATATCTCACTGATAATTCAGCTGATAATTCGAAGTTCTGAGGGACAAACGGCACCAAAAGAAATTCGAGAGTCAGCGATGGTCGATTCGCGATGGTTGCTCTCGTTGCTATCGTTGCATTTTGTGTTTTAGTCTTCAGTTGAAATTATAAAAATACAGACTTCACTTTAATAAGTACCATTAATGTTAAATAATTTTTATTAACTATCTGTTAAAGTATACAATGTGTGTTTAATTAATTGCATCTAAGATCACACAACATTACAACCAATTGTCCTGGTCACATGAGGTCTATTTCAAAACCATCATTCATATAAATTATTTAATTACTACAAATACTTATTAATGATGAAAACTATGATAAAAAATAGTATTACTCGAAAAAAATCTCAAAATACGTATTATCATTTTGATATTAATAAATAAATAAATAATAATAATGGTGCATCTAGCAGTTTAATTTTAAAATTATTCTGAATTTGAAAATGTTTATGTTAACCTATGTTATTTAAGAAAAAAAAATATTGGTATTGATAACTACTCTATCTTCCGCAAATACACTACATATTTTAGAAAAGTGTCTTCTTTGTCTTCGTGAAGACACGAAAAAAAATCCCTTCATAATGGCCATTCAGTTGATGTACTTCTACAACAATGCCAATTTCTACAAAATAAGCTCTCGAACAACTATTACGATACAAAGTTCATGGTGGAAAATCGATTTGGATACAATTTGGGGTTAAAATGAAATTTCTCAAATGCGTAATATAACGCCTAGAACATTGTGAACAGCGTAGCTGAACGGTAGGGGAAATTTTCTTTACGTTGACAATACTCTATATTGCATCGCAACCACCATAAATCCATGAAGTGTCACAGATGCCTTGCTTGACAAAACCAGCTCCAACCACATGAAGAAGCAGCTGAAACGTGCCATAGCTTTGGACCCGAACGCTCAGCAGCAGATGAAGTTTCCTTACTTTATAAAAGTGTTACCAGATTTTTCGTACACTGAATTTACGTGTTATCGGCAAACTTCGTATAAATTTTATTATAATTTCTGCGTATAATATGCAGACGTTGAAGCGACTATCGACACAGGGCGTGTTCCATACAGGCTAAAGTCTGCAACACTTGTATGAATGTTACAGTTCAACCGCATTGCTGGCAGCCCAACTCACGGCTAGTCTCCAATGTTGTTATCGCGTTATGAGGAGGCAGTAAGCGATGCCTTGCTTTACGGGACTTTTACCTGCTTCATCTGCGACGGTCTTGAGACGTTCGAAATTTGTCCTTTCTACATGTGAAGAGCGAATTGCTGAAGTGCCACCCTCGCTTTATACGAAACAGTCTCGTTCACGAACACAATACTCGCAATAGCAATAACATTCATCGCCCTAGAGTGTCGACCACTCTTTGCCAAAAAGGACCGTATCATTCGGCAATCGTTCTATATAATTCCCTGCCCAAGAATATAAAAGACATTATAAAATTGAATATCTTCAAATCCGCGGTTAAAAACTACCTCCTGCACCAGTGCTTCTACACTGTAAAAGAATTTATTGATTTTAATAAAAGTTAAATCCGTCTTGTACTTTATCACGCCATTGCTGTAGCACTTTTTAAATTACTTATAACAATTTCAAAAACTATTTTCTTGCATGATTGTGTTGCCGTATGGCTCATATTAATTTAGTTTTATGTGTACTCAACTTTGGCACGGTTGTGTACATTAATTCTGTAGCCCCATCCTGGCCCGGGTTTTTCTCCGTTTTTCCTTCTCGTAGAGGCGGATTTCTCATACCGGTTCTCTAGGCTTTGTCTAGGGGCGTGTTTATTGTAACAATAAATCGTGAATTTAGTGTTTTTTCAACTCTTATGATTTTTAAACACTATACTCAGAATAATCTATAGTTCGATAATAGCTTGTACATGTAAATTTACAAACATATTTGCGTTAAATTACAAACATATTGACATTATATATGTATTATAACTCGCAGCTGACTTTTTATCTGATCTAGGAACTTATGCAAAAAAAGTTTGAATCCGCCTCTGCCTTGGGGCCCTTGATCGGAATTGATGGAATACGTCCCTAGCTTGCTTCCGGAGAGTAAATTAGTTTATTGTCCTCCACGTGGTCATACGCAGTTTGTACTGTTTTTTGACAATAAATTTATATAAATTTATATACACGCATCATGTCACCCGCGGATATCTATTGCACGCGGATATCCATTCATTGTCGTCCGTACGTCGTGTCCTGTTTGTTCTCTCACTTGATCGTTTATCTATTCGTAATGGTATTAATAAGAAAACTTCTTCGAGACAGTTGTTTTAAACAATATATACTGAACAATACTCTTGAATGGGATTTCATTTAGTTTTGTTGTTTTTTCATTATGTCCGCACAAGAAATATATTATCACGAATTATTTGATTTGTATATTTATAAAATTCTGATCCTTATCCTTTAGTATGTATTTGCCACTTTAAACAATAAATAAATTTGATCGCTAATTAATATTGTTAATTATCTATTTGACGAGTTGGTGTATTTTATTGGAAGATAATATTTATATAATTTATTTTGTAAAACCGTGATTTTCAAACAGAAAAGTGCTCCTCCTCCTCCGCTGCCTAGATCCGCCACAGGGCACTGAGTACGTATACTGCTGCATGAGATCGACTCCCCCCTGTGACTGTTGGTGCCAGCAGCTTATCGGTTCCCCCGGCGACGGAGCAAATGAATGGTATTGGGATGTCGTAAGCGAGCTTCTGCGCTGCTGGCCACCTGGTGCAGGCCAATCTGCAGGTGTGCCTGCCTGCCTGCCTGCCTGCCTGCCTGCCTGCCTGCCTGCCTTCCACACTTGCTGTTCACAGAGGAAATCGAAAGGAGATACTATTCATGTGGATTTAAACAGCTTCCGACAGAATTGTTCTAACCTGTTACTCTCTACGAAAATAAGATTTTGATCATTGTGCTCTACGTCCTTTCATGTACAATAACCAAACTTGGCTTCTCCGTATTAACCCAGAAACTGAGATTTATATCCACCTTTACTCTACTCCTGATTAACTATTATGGCCCGGGTTTTTCCCATCCTGGCCCGGGTTTTTCTCCGTTTTTCCTTCGGGTAGAGGTTGATTTCTTATACAGGTTCTCTAGGGGCGTGTTTATTGTAACAATAAATCTTGAATTTAGTGTTTTTTCAACTCTTATGATTTTTAAACACTATACTCAGAATAATATATAGTTCGATAATAACTTGTACATGTAATTTTTTTGCTTAAAATTACAAACATATTGACATTATATATGTATTATAACTCGCAGCCAACTTTTTATCTTATCTAGGAACTTTTGCTGAAATTTTTGAATCCGCCTCTGCCTTAGGACCCTTGATCGGAATTGATGGAATACGTCCCTTGTTTGCTTCCGGAGAGGAAATTAGTTTATTGTCCTCCACGTGGTCATACGCAGTTTGTACTGTTTTTTGACAATAAATTTATAATTGTTTTATAACAATCTTTGTGAAAAGCGCAAAGTAGTAATATTGTTGTAGGTACTCCAGATCTCGTCACGAATGAGAAAACTGAGTGTTGACAACATACGATATTTCACCTTCCTAAAAAATGCAAATCAGTGGTCAAAACTTGACGATTTGAATCGAATAATTATTTTTCTTTCCACGCCATTTCACCAAAACGCGCCATTATTTTTATTTTATAATATGTTAGTACGTATTAATGTTCAAAGGAAATAAGTTATATCTGGTATAAAAACAGCCGTAAATGATTATTCTCATAAAATACCGTAATATTTTCATAGAAAAATATTTTCACTTCAGCAAATTTATGTCCTATTATTAAAATGTTAAATGATAGTTCCCTCGCACTACTTCATCAGTCCCTGGTATTCCCTTCCCTCGCAAACTCTCACAATACGCTTTCTTTTAACACTTAAGAGCTTTGCCCGCTTTTGCCTCTGAGGTTCTCCGGGATCAATTCCCTCCAGGGCCAGAAAAAAAAATTGATTTTCACTTCAATGTCCCTGTTCAAAAACCTTTGACAACTGAAAAGTGAATTCTCTTTCTTCGCCTAGTTTCTTACTAACTACTCCTACTAACACCTCCATCTGGGTCAAGTTGTTGGTTATCCCAGCTAATAGCAACTCCTACCTCCAACCTCCTTCCTTTTATCACCCCATGTAGATAAGCTTGAACGGCGCACTACATTTCCCATTTACAAACGCTACATTGAAGAAGAAAAAAACCAGTGATGACATCTTTTCCTTATGTGACCAATACTTCTACATGTCGTGCTCGTCATTTCTATTTATTTAATGTCTTCTGGCGAGGTGCGGGCCGTTTGACCCGTTCTGCCACCTAACCGGGACTCCGGTGAGGGAATATTGGGAAGGGAGGGGACTTGTTGGTTGCCTCATCACAATGTCCACAAATTAGAGACAGTGGAGCTTCCGATTGGAGAGCAACTACCGTCGAAATGCAGACAAGAAGTATTGTGTGTGTGTGCGAGTCTGTGTATGGAGCGTTGAGCGGTTGCTTCATATTGTAGTATTTGTAAATGGGAAATGTAGCGAGCTATTGAAGCTTATCTATATGGAGCGATACGAGGTAGGTGGTAGGAGATGGGTGGTACGTCCTTGTTAGAAGGTGGGCCGCTTGTCTGGGTTTACCAACAACTTGGCCCACGTGGAGGGATTAGTAGGCGTAAGAGTATTGAAACTAGGAGGAAGTGGATAGAGGAAGGAAGGTTCGCTTTTCAGTAGTCACAACTATATGAACAGGGACATTCACGTGAAAAGCTACAAATTTTCTCGGGATCGAGATGACTTGATGATGAGATAGAACACTACCACCCGAGCCACGGAGGCTGTTGCTTCGAAGGAAGGCCTCCGAGAGACAGAGGCGACGCATTCACAAGTGGCGAAAGCTCTCTTTGGTGTTGGAGAGGGGAGCGACCGGCCCTGGCCTGGAATCGAGAACCGGACGGTCAGTCAACGTTCTCCTCTGCTGCCGCCATCGTCATCGCGACTCCGCTTCTATTTACATCAAATACCTTCTCCCTTCCTTGTCTTCTCCAACACCCCCACCCACCCACCTCTCCATCAGACTGATCTTCGGCACTCATCTGCTTTTGTTCTCTGCTGCAGAGTCTGAGACGTCGCCATAGACTTATACACGATATAAGAGACAGCGATCTCCGGGACAACATGAGACACAAGATACTCTGTTTGGTTTCAGCCTCTTTCTCGCACCTCGACTTCAAGGAGGGAAGGGACGCAATTGGCTTCCGCGCAGCACTTAGAGAATCAGGGAATCGAGTCGATGTGACGCAGGCGTTAGCGTTCTCGCTCATCACCGAGTTCAATTACGCGTGAGGCCACAAAAAATTTATAGCTTTTCATATGAATGTCTCGGTGCATTTAAACTGTGACATCTGCCTCTATCCATCTTCTCCTAGAATCAATAAATCTTACTATTACTAACCACTTGTACTAACCCCTCCACGTGGGCCAAATTGGTAAACCCAGCTAACCGGCCCACCTACTAATTGGTAAATCCAACCTACCACCCAACTCCTACCTCCTATCGCTCCATGTAGATAACCTTCAATAGCACTAAGCTACATTTCCTCCCATCTGCAAATACTACAATCTAAGAAATGTGACTCGGAGACTTTTTCCCCATTTGGACAACCGGGGCACACGAGATCTGTGGGTCTATCTCCATGTGAGTGAATGGCTCATCCAGGTTGTCACTTCAACCGTTTGACCCAACCGACGAGTCAACAGAGCCACTTTATTGTCTGGAATGACGCTTATTCACGAATACGTTTATCCGCAACAAATACTTTTATTCATTCATACGTTTTCGAAGATTTTGAAGGTTGTCCACGTAAATAAGAGTTGCCGAGTCCCTACGGATAGATATTGAAAAATTTGTTCTATTGAATTATCAAAACACTTGTGAACCAAACAAGGAGTAATCAACGAATCAAACGTAGAACTTGGACGTATATACATGTTAGCCAACAATAAAGCGCAGTATATGAAGAAAGTGAATTGGCAATGCTAAATGATTGCAATTTCCGTGCTTTTCTTCTTAAATAAGCTAAAAATATTTTAGTACCAAAGTACTTGAGATTTCTTCTTCAGTATTTCCTTTAATCATATGTACTGTTTGTTTCTGGTTATTTCTGGTTTGCGTTTGCGATTTATATCATCAGAAACATCGGTTTCAATATCTTCTTAACATACTGTTATAGAATACTGTCTGCGCATTTGTCGTGTGTAATGACTCAGCGCTTCTGTGCGTTTTCTGTTCAGTGTTTTGTAAATAAAAGTTTTGTTAACATTCCCATGGAATACTCGGCAAGTGTCACTCCACATAATATTATCACTTTTCCTCGTATTATCCGGACCTCTACGAGGCCAGTTTAAAGAGAATCTACTGAAAAAACTCTTCTGTACAAGTTTCAACTTTCGAGAACAACGCTTCGTATTCAACGAGTCCCAGACATTTCATCAATACTAAGTGACTTATTAGAATTTACCAAATAATATACCGTGAACATGAACGTATCTAAGTGTCCATGCCCTCTAAGTTGAGTTTATTAAATTTTGGATGGACGTAGTGTATTCTTCTTGTTTCTTCGAAATAGGAGTATGTGTGAAATGCAGTGAAGTGTGCGTGACTGTTCACAGCAATCCTGTTTTGGCGTTATTTCTATAGTTTATAATTTCTTTTAATTATATTATAGCAATTATTTTTACATTAAGGTTATAGGAGCAATGAATGGTATATGCGTGTATATTGAAGCGTGCTTGTACGTATGAGTGTGTGTCTGTATCTGTTTGTAAGTGAGAATGTGTTTCTGTACGTATGTGAATACATATGGATCTAATTTTTTTTTTTTTAATTTCATAGTTGTATTATCCTTCTCGCTTATTGTATACTAATTTTCTAAGCATTTTATTCCGTGTGTGAGTATTTTATAGATATTTGGGCCAAAAATGTTTTATTTCACATTATCGAATTATGTATATTCTTCTTATGTCCATTATGTTTTCCATCTGCAACCGAGCATTGCTCACTTGCTGATTAATAAATTATTATTATTATTATTTGAAGATTTCAATTATTAAAGAACACTGACATAAAAGATGTTATCAACCATATTTTTCTTTCACGTATTTTACCTAAAATTATGAGGAAACTAAATTGAACTACGACGCTAAATAACAAATACGTAAAGTACCGAAAAGAGCTTCAGCTTTTCTCCGACCTCATCGTCTAAACAAACTGCTTCTCTTTCGCGACCGCGAAGACGAGACAAACGAAATCAACCTCATTCGCTTATTCGTCGAAAAATTTGTCCAAGACGTCCATACAACGTATTTTCACGAAAGCACTTTATCCTCACCTGTGCATTAGGTCACTCTATTAGCCGCCATTTCACATAAGTATTATCCATATATTATCACAACACACAATCAGTGGCTTTCACGCGGAGGTTTTTGGTTGAAATATTCTCTCAGTTGGGTTTTGCGAGATTCCTACAAAAGGAGATTTCTCGACACAAACACGGGCTAACGATCGGAATAAGAAATTTCTGTGCAATAAACATTTTACAAGAATGAGAAAATTACAATTTTTATTTAAAAAAAACGAACACAAAAAAGGAAGCGAGTTAAAATTCTGGAGAATTCTGAGGAAATTTTGACGCTTTGTTGAGTAATTTCAATCTACTTGAAAAGTGAAAATGATTTAGAGAGAAAAAGATCGCTTGCACTAGCTGCTTTGGAGTGGTGCGTTGAGCTGCTGCGGAAGGAGAAAGAGCAGCCGTCCACATTCACTGCTTCGTCACATATGGTCTCGAAAGAAAGCTTCTGTATACGGCTGCATAGTGCGCAGCTTCCACTTTCAGCGATGGACGTAACACGTCCCTCAGGATACTAACGTCTGCGCTGACGCACTGAAGGTTAGAGACGTTTAGTTTCCCTCCGAAGAAAAATGGAGCACTTCCGGTGGCAAAGGTGTCAGCGAGCTTTGCTCAACACTATCACATCCCGGGTTCAATTCCCGGTGGGGCGAGACAAAATTTGTAGCTTTTGACGTGAATGTCTCAGTTCTTGTAGCTGTGACTACTGAAAAGCGAACCCTCCTTCCTCTATCCACATCCTATTATCCCCAGGTATCACTAATTCTTACTACTACTAACACCACGCGGGCCAAGTTGTTGGTTAACCCATCTATCTTGCCCACCTATACTACTACCATTCTACCCTCCTACCTCCTATCGCTCCATGAGGATGAGCTTCAATCGCACACTACATTTCCAATTTACAAATACAACAATTAAAAAAAAGGAAAGTGCAGTGCGTCCAAAGTTAAGGTACTGAGGAAACGGCTTCTACGTTTTACCAGTCTGTCTCAGGTGAGATCTGCCGTGACATTTTCGATTAAATTCACCGCATCTAGATACGTGTTACGAACAATAGAAAACTCAGTTTAAAACAATGCACCTTCTAATCTCTGGGAAGAGCAATAGACATGGTCACGATGAAAGTTCGCGAATTGCAGCAAAGTTAAGGTAGTGCTAGTGTAGGTAGAATTAAATCACTAGAATATCTTAAATCGTCATAAATAAACTGAGTAACATGTACTTATTTTGATTTCAACGTTAGAAAAACATACCTCACCGGCCATGTAAATGAGATAATTGCAATTATAATTAATGGTGTTATACATTGCGTTGTATGGAGAAAACACTTATTTTTAAAAGAAGACTTTTAAGTGACGAAAGTGATGGAAGTTTACTTTGATTTGAGGCAAATTTACAGTAGTATTTTTACATCACTTTTGTCTATTGGTCATCGGACACGTGAAATTTTTTTAAACTTTTTCCTTTGAGGTGAGATCGGAGCATAAATCACGAAACCGTTGCGCTCGGTCGCCATGTTCGTACTTATGCCCTTGCGCTTCTTTTCAAACGAGTCAAGCGAGATCCTCAATATTGTTTGTACAACATTATTAAACGATAGATACAAATTAAATCATGTTTATCATTCTAATTCATATAGTTACGTTTTAAAACAATTAGAATAATTATACAGAAAACAATTACACATGCGAGTGATTTGACTGACATGTGAGTGATTTGACTGACTTGGAGTGATGGCTGGTCCCACCTTAAATGTTTCTACGGTGAACCACGTTTGGAAAGTTCGGAGATGGTAACGACATAAGTTGGTGACAGTTGGTAACGACATAAGTCACACGGTGGTGACGTACATACCAGCCTGCGGTCGCGTTGCGTTGTAAATGGAGAGATGCAGTTGTAGTATTTGTAAATGGGAAATGTAGCTTAGTGCTATTGAAGTTTATCAACATGGAGCGATAGGAGGTAGGAGGGTAGAATAGTAGAAGTATAGGTGGGCCGCTTACCTGGGTTTACCAACAACTTGACCCACGTGGAGGGGTTAGAAGAAGTAGTTAGTAATAATTGATACTAGGAGGAGATGGATAGAGGAAGGAAGGTGGTCACAGCTATTTATGAACTGGGATATTTACGTGAAAAACTACAATTTTTTTTCTGGCCCCACCGGGAATTGAACCCGGGATGACTTGGTGAGGACCCAGAACGCTACCACCTGAGCCACCGGAGGGACAAGTTGCAGTTACGATGATGGCAGCCGCAGCAGAGGCGACGGTGTCTGTGGAGGAGAGAAGGACGTCCGATGAGCTCTCTTTTGCCTTCTTCGTCTTCGAAGCCTCTACTTCTACTCTTGCTTTCTATTTTCCTCCAATTCTCACTCTCCATTAATACGTACAAACATGTTTTAAATTTGCCCATATAACACGCTAGTGAAACATCGTATCGAACTATTTCTTTCGTTCCTGGAAAGTAGAAATGTTAATTATGGAGTCCCGATTAATTCGTATTCTTTAAGTGTCATACAAGAGGAAAACATTTAGGAATTTCATTTAGTAGATTAATATTGTACACATACGATTAATCTGGTGCACAGAAATTAAAATATAAACAAATTAGTAATACGCAGAGTCAAGAAGTTAAGTCGTTCAAATATCTAGAATCAATAATCAATTAGGATCATTCAATTGAAGAAGACATAAGAGAAAGAATCTCACTCGGCAATAGAGCTTATTACACTAATGGAACAGTTTCAAAGCAAATCATTTTTGATGAATGCAAAACTCAAGCTATATTGGGCAACAATAAGACGTGTAATAACTTAGGCTGCTGAATCCTGGGTACATAAATAGTGAGAAATAAAAAGGCTGATGATATGCGAAGGGAAGATTCTGAGGAAGATTTAAGGATCCATAAAACAACCTGATAATACTTGGAGAATAAGAAACAACTTTGAGCTCAACAATCTAATAAACTTCAGGAATATAACAAATTACATTAAAGCCCTAAGGTTATTGGGCATGTTTATCGTATGCCAGAGGACAGACTTGTACGAAAGGTCGATCAATGAAATACATTAACCACAGGAGCAGAAGGTAGACCGGAAATAAGATTAAAGGATGATGTCCTAAACGACATGAAAAGTATGAAAATTAAGAAGTGGACACACAAAGTAAACAACAGAGAAGCGTGGAAGGCGATAGTTGAGATGGCAAAAGATAATGTTGTAGAGTCTAAAAAAATAGAAGATATGTATTCGCAACAAATTCCCATTATTATTTCAAAGAAACTATTTTCGAGTACGACGCAGAATGTGGGTTCGTCGCTTACAACGCAGTCGCGCATTGGCGTCTCCGGTTGCCACGCCTGAGCGCGCGCTCGAGGTCACTGCTGCCACCAGATACATGCAAACTCTCTCGCGAATGTGGGAGCCAAATACTTGGATATGGACTTGCATGCTTCTACCAGACGGTGGATAGGAAACGCGATAAACCGAGCAAACTAATCTCGTCTCCTCTTTCACTACACACATCTCGTTGAAAGCCGAATGTACACGAAGTAATATTCTACGACTATAAAATAACAGATAGAATAAGTAAAAAACTGTTAAAGTTGCATGCATTAAATTAATATTTATTTTACAAGAGATTTATCGATATTTAATTCACAATCCTTTTTTATATTAGAGAACAAATCCACAAAATTGTACTATTAATATTTTCCCGTTGTTGTTACTCAATATGCCAATGAAGTATGCGATATGATCCACGAATCCTTGTATCCGAAGTTGTGAGTCCGAACCACTAGTTTTTATTCCCTTGTGTATTTGAATGTGCATTTTATGTTTTCAATGCGTATTACTCATCATTACATAAGGTTAACCCGCTATGTCATCAGTGGGACTTCGGTTAAATGTTAAAAACATTTAAAGAAATATTAAAAAAACTCCGGTGAAAGGAAGTACATACCTATAAAACCTTGCTTAAAACCTATGTCATCATTCATACCATCACAGCCGACCCACAAAAAAGGAAGGAAAACAAAGCTAAAAAAGAATTAACACTTGTGTAAAGATTTTTTTCAGGCAGCAATATTTTTACGTGCCTTAATCTTCGATTTAAGTCGTAATCAAACACAATCCCTTTAATATAAAGAACTCGAAGGTTTACGTGAAATTTTACGTGAAGGTTTACGTAAAACACTTTGAAGGGTGGGGAAGCAGATGTTCGCTAAGAGATCCATTAAGGGTTCGCCGCTTATCTCTTCACTCAAGTCTCCAGATTTAAACAGAGATAGGATCGAAATCGTGATATAAAGCTATTAAAAAATATCTTTTTAACAAACCCCCACTTTGATAACTGATTAAATACGTCTGAACACAGAGGGATATTTACGAAATAAACCTTTTAAGTAAATTATCTCGCCATTTGGTCCCGCTCTAAAATGTTTGCCAACCCCGATAATAAACATTGTATAAATCAATAAACTTTGTTGTCAAAAAGCAGTTGTCGCAAACTGCGTATGACCATGTGGAGGACAATAAACTAAGTTACTCTTCGGAAACAATTCCCATCAAGGGCGCAAGGGNACACAGAGGGATATTTACGAAATAAACCGTTTAAGTAAATTATCTCGCCATTTGGTCCCGCTCTAAAATGTTTGCCAACCCCGATAATAAACATTGTATAAATCAATAAACTTTGTTGTCAAAAAGCAGTTGTCGCAAACTGCGTATGACCATGTGGAGGACAATAAACTAAGTTACTCTTCGGAAACAATTCCCATCAAGGGCGCAAGGGTAGTGGCGGATTTAATACTTATATTTTTTAAAATATTTAATTAAATTTGTAGATATTCATGTATTATTCCAAAATGAATCGTAGATATTCATGTATTATTCCAAAATGAATCGTAGATATAATGTACAGTGAAAATTCGAGATCAATAACGACAAAATTTCCACGGGCATTCCCGCCTATGAAAAAAAATCTCTACTACCCGCAGGAAAACCGGAGAAAAACTCGGGCCAGGATGGACCCGATAATGAACATTTGGAAACGCCTTCTTTAATGACAGAGTCCGCGAACCACGACATCAGATATTCAGATTGCGTCCCCTTTAATCCGTCCTTTCGGAACGGGAATTTCAACATCGTTTGCGCGGAGAGTGATGACGTAGAAGGAACGGACGGTGAGACCGGAAGCGCGGTGCGTTTGCTTTCTCTGCTGCCTTGGACCGGAAGCGAGATTCCTGAGGGTGGGAGGGAGGGAGGGGGGGTGTCGTAATACGGCATTTGACGGTGGCTGATGAGGACCACGTCACGGTGCCAGATGCTGCGGCTTCATAACAGGAAGCGACGCGGGGGAAAGTATTACTAAACAGCGCTCAAGGAAGGGAATCAAGAAAGTGAGATTAATAAAGGTTATGGATTGATTCATTGATGCGAGAGATCTATGAAATTAGTTATAATCATTTGTCATACCTCCAGAAATGGACTCGGACAAGTTGATTCCACTACAATCCATATTTTATATATAATAACTCGCAGCTAACTTTTTATCTTATCTAGGAACTTATGCAAAAAAAAATTTGAATCCGCCTCTGCCTTAGGGCCCTTGATCGGAATTGATGGGATGGTCCCTTGCTTGCTTCCGGAGAGTAAATTAGTTTATTGTCCTCCACGTGGTCATACGCAGTTTGTACTGTTTTTTTTGACAATAAATTTATTATCATCATTGTTCTAAAAGGTACTTATCTAGTAGTATTAAGCTATAATTTTTAGCGCAGTCACGTTGATTTGTAGCAAATTTTCCGGAGTATTTTTTTAACTCGCTTCTATCTGTAGGTAACCTGACACATGAGGAAGTTACTTAACTTTATCTGAGGTGAGATTCATCAATAACGAAGCCGTGACGCTTGGTCACCATGCTGTTATGTATTTCTAACGAGTCAAGCCAGTTCCTTAACATTGTTTGTACCATATATTATTAACTGAATTAATAGAAATTAAATATGTTCTTCATTATTCTTCACATCGTTGTGTTTTAAAACAATTATAATAAAAATAAATAAAACAATTATACATCTCAGTGATTTGACTAGAAGTGCTGCTCCCACCTTAATATACTGGACAGAAGGATTCACCAGTACCAATCCTTCTTGATTGTAACTTCCAAAACAACAGTATGATCTAAATAAATGGACCTTCACTTTTTGGAACGTGCTGTGCGTGGCACCCATGCCATGTCAAAACTAAACCGAAACTTGATCATGTCGTTGTAATATTTAATTCCAAAATCTATTCCATTGCAAATAATATATTTTTAGGAAAAATCAACAAATCAACCACAATCTATGTTTTATTCTATTTGACTTGTCGTGTCATTTTGCACATACACACAAAATCTGTGAGAGCGATCATCGTATTGATACTTTTCGCGAGATTTCTCCACAGCAGCCGACTATAAAATTGTCCGTAGATGGATATGAGTATGTAATAAACAGAAGCTGGTAAACAAGTGTGATTTCGACACGAATTGCTAGAGGACTGGCAATAGAGGAAGTGAAATGTAAGGTCAGAAGACATGATGTAAAGGATGGCTAGTACAGTCGAGACTGTACGACAAGCAGGGAGGTCAAAAGTTGTGTTGGTAGAATTTCAGATGCAGCGTCATGAAATTAAGTCATATCGAAAGACATTGTTATTAGTTTTACTTTTGTTAATTCTAAATTGTTTATTTCTGTTCCTTTTTATTTACTTACTTCAGGTAATAATTGATTCTGATTGAAACGCAGCTGAAAAAGTTTCAATTAGTTAACTATATATATATA
>NNCF01129010.1:246674-266689 GCA_002313205.1 Laupala kohalensis
GATACCCTAGCCTTAATAGCGTCGGGATCGAAAAGAACAAGAGGTGACCAAGGGAGGTCAGATAAAGAGAAAGGAAGGAGCATGGCACAAGTAAGTGGAAGTAATGCCAGACTCGGCTCGGGGCTCCGTGTTCGCCAAACACGTACTTACTAGATGTAAGTCCCCTGGGGTGAGGTAGGAAAATGAAAGATAATCTAGCCCTAATGGCGTCGGGATCGAAAAGAAGAGGTGACCAAGGGAGGTCAGGAAAGAGAAAGGAAGGAGCATGGCACAAGTAATTGATCGTTGTTGATAAACAGGACGACCACCCTTTACAGAAAACGCTGGAAATGGGCACAGGTGACGTCGACGCAACAACCGGTTGCCGTGACATGTCTGCGAATGCAGGACAGTCAGCAGAGGCGGGAGAATCTCCTAGCCCCGTCGATCACCTGATCTCGCTCCCTACGATTCTTACATGTCGGGTAAAGAACCTTGAAAACGCTATTGCTGCTAGCCGTCAAGCAGAGCTGCTACGGGTGTCTCACAGTTTGCTCAATTGAGCACAGCGCTGCGTTAACGTCAATTTTCCAACATTTTCTGTGACAGGCAGTTCTCATGTTCATTAAAAAAAATTCATCAATTCCTTGTCAGTCCTATATTTATTTTCCGTGTCAATTTTATTTTGACCCTTCTGTATATACCCTTTACTGCTTTAACAATACAGTAGGTCCACACATTGATACTATTTATTTATTTATTCATTTTCTTTATTTTAAGCCTTTTGGCGAGGTTCAGGCCAAGAGACCTGTCTCTTCCATCTAACCGTTGGACGTGGGAGAAGGAATTGGGAAGGAGAGATGTTAGATTGCTAAGAACGTATGGTACCGAACAGGCATTAGTCTGAAGTGTGTTCGGGAATCCCCAGCTCAATACCTCACTTCATTCGGCAGAGAAGTGCTTGAACCACTAGACCATCGCTCTCCGCGTTAGAATATCTTTGCACGGGTACACTTTTTTATCTTAAACTAATATGGAATCAGATTGAGGAGTGTGCGTTATCGGGACGCAGGGAAAGTTAGGAGTGAGTCCTGTCGGCTGAATGCATACGACAACATCTCAGAAGAACACTGTTGGAGTTGTCGGAGAGAAATTGGCCTGCGGAGAGAAGAACGTTCGAGATCCCCTGGAGATAGATCTTGAAACACGAGTTGTGGGTGGAGACACCGTTTCCAGAGATCTTTTCAAGGTCTGCGTGAAAAAAGGTTTCTCGGGAGATAAAATGGATTCGTTCTGTTTTTAAGAGTAGAGCGTGTGTGTTTGTGACTGTTGAAATTTTCATTTTTTATATTTACCCCCTGCAAAGTTCGTATTATATTAATACAGATCCAATTTAATATTTTTTTTTACTTTCCATTTAGGCACACTGTGCAAGGAAAGTATTGTAATCGACCGAAAAAAAATTCTGAGATCTCTTCGAATCTTTACGAATTGGCACCAGGAGCATATATTTTCAATTTTAGGTGATGATGTCCAGTGACCATGCGTAAATTCAAACTCCCACGTGTATTTTACATAAATATCACTTCTGATATACAACGTTTGTAATAGTAAGCTTCTTTGTCCAAAATTAATGTATTTTCTCAATCCATCAAGTGATCATTATTAATCCAATGTGAGGTAACTACACTTTGTTCTGCTGATATTAAATTTCTTTTGTGTTCCTGGATTCTAGTTTTTAACCTTCTTTTTGTTTGACCTACATTAGATTGTAACATTTCAATCTTTACATTTTATTTTGTATACTACGTTGGTAGTATTCATGTGATTTTTTCCTATCTATCCCTTTCGTTATCTAATTATTCCTATTATTTCTAAATGTTGAAATCAATTTCACATTCTCAGACTTACGTAATCTATGAAGTGAAGTATATTATTCGTCCATAAATGTCGCAACATTTTAGTGATTTATTTGTGTAAAAAAAATTGTAAGTAATTGTCGCTGATTTGGATCGCTCGTACGAGCAGAAGCGCAAACGCGTCGCTCCGCGCCGGTGGAGAGTCCCTGAACCACCCGGCGGCGTACTACAATCATCGGAGGCAGACGCTGAGACGGACACAGGGGGCGCGTCGACCGTGACGCTTACAACGGCGGAGGCAGCGTGAACTAACTGACTTACGCTTCTTGTGATTTTTTACACTTACACTACAGTCACCACAAGACGGAGTGAAATCACTTATTGTTGTATTTGTAAATGGGAGGAAATGTAGCTGAGTGCTATTGAAGCTTATCTACATGGAGCGATAGGAGGTAGGAGGGTAGAATGGTATTAGTGTAGGTGGGCCGGTTAGCTGCGTTTACCAACAACTTGGCCCACGTGGAGGGGTTAGTAGAAGTAGCTAGTAATAGTTAGAGTTATTGATACAGGAAGGAAGGTTTGCTTTTCAGCAGTCGGTTAGCTATATGAACGGGGACATTAATGTGAAAAGCTGCTCATTTTCTGGTCCCACCGGGAATTACTTGGTGATGAGCGACAACACTACCACCTGCGCCACCGGTGGGGGCTATAGAGTGAAAAGAGTAAAAGACAGACAAACAAAGCCGCAAGAATCCTTACACTCACGTACGTTCAGTTTGCTCACTGTCTTTTATTCATTTCACATTTTGTGTTTATGTTATTCTATACATTTACAATTTTTTTCTTATTCAATGTTTTTATGTTTTCATTTTACATTAAAAATGTCTTACAACTTTGTTCGCTCAAATCTCAAAATTAATTAATGCAATATTTTCAAAATTTGAATTGTTTTCATTCTACTTTTTCACTCAAAAGTAAATCACTTCATTTTATTATATTATTTGTATATATTTAATTGTTTTTATCCTTATCTCATATTGTATTTGTTATCTCAATTCGTAGCACTTAAGATGGCCGCTACGCGGTCAAAAAAGCTTTCTAAAATAATTAACGTAGAAAGAGACACGATGTTTTCCTCTGTAAAAGCATCACGTCTTAAGTTTGCTTTATCTTTGGTGTTCAGAATCAATATTTGGCAGATTCTTAGAATTTAGGTACTCCTTCAGCCGGATTAACAAATTAAATAAATTAATGAATACTCCAGAGAATAATTACAATTATAACAATATGCCATTTCATTTTCATTTCTTTTGGTTATCCGTATTTCTAAGGATGCCATTAACAGAAACAGTCAGTGGCATCGATAATGAAAACAATAAAACACTGTTCTGCTGAGACACTGCTCGCCATTCTTTCCATATGAAGACTCGTCAAACTCTGCGTATCGATATCCAATTCAAGTATCGAGTAATTACTCTAAGATATGCAATGCAGATAGCACAGAGGTTTTCACTCTCGCGACCATAATTTCTAAACCCTGAAGAGTAGTCAGAATATTTGATACTGTTACACCAATTGAAATACTTCATCCAAAGAGCAGGTGTGTAGAATTACGCAAATCATGAAATGGGCTTTTACACAATATGGATCACACTTAGAGCTTTTCTTAAGTTGTACGGTAAAAAACGTAAATAAATAATAAATTACACTGTTGACAGTGAAACTAATTCGTACGAAAGAGAGTTTGACCATTGAGATTTGTGACCGAAAATCTTTTGTGGTTTCGCCCCACTGTGAATACGAAGACGGCGAGAGCTGCTTCTGTACGCTTTCTCGCCGTCACTTGTTTTCTTGGACGTGAATCTGAAGGAGCAGAAGAGTCTGGATGGGCAGCTTTCGTTTCTCTACTTGTGCAGAATTGCTAATTTGTTGGGGCAATAAATGTTTGACAGATTTCGACCGGTAGAGTTCATTTCAGGGATGGAAGTATCGACCCCAAAAACGTGCAATGGGGTGGGTTTTCTTTTTTACGTCAAGTAGTTTTCGTCAAGTACTAACCCCTCGTACATGTAATTGTGGTGTTTCTCAATGAAAGTGCATAGACAACTGTAAACCACAGACCCAGGGTGGTTCCCAAAGGGGGCCCGGTGCGTCAGCTCTTACTGTTTGCTCAAAAGTAGAAAATTCATTTTATACGTATATTTATTTATTTATTTTCTGGAGAATGAATCGAACGACTTATATGAAATTCAAAGAATTCACCGAAAGCAACATATCACTAAATTGATGAAAAATTAAAAATTTCGGATTACAAACACCGACACTGGTTTCTAGTTTCGAGTTTTACCTCCCCATCCGAAACGAAATCCAAGCTCCGTCGCAAGTTTCTATTAGTACTACCATTAACATTATCAATTCGGTATAGACGTGTCTCGAAGCAAATGTTAAGGTTAGGTTAGGTTGGGTTAGTTGTGGTGGAAGGGGGTAAGGGTGGAGGGAACGATTCGTCCAGGGGTCCGCGATTTCTGTCCACAGCGTTGGTAAACCGGAAGCAACAAGAGTCGAGACAACATCACTGTTAATATGGTTGTTTAAACTTATGACTTTATGAACACACCTACGCCAAACCCGGGCGATTTATATTGTATGCTGTTATGGTTGAGGAGCAAATTAGTTTCTACATAACTTTAGAGTGAGACTAGGTATTGGCTTGGTGATTGGAAGGATGTTAGTAGACGTGAAGAATCGTAGTAGAATGGTTGTGGGTTTTGGAGGACGTTGTGTGCAGGATTGGAATTGTGATTTGCGTGGAATGATAAATAAATAAATAAATAAATGTCAAAAAACAGTACAAACTGCGTATGACCACGTGGAGGACAAAAAACTAATTTACTCTCCGGAAGCAAGCAAGGGACGTATTCCATCAATTCCGATCAAAGGGCCCTAAAGCAGAGGCGGATTGAAGAATTTCAGCAAAAATTCCTAGATAAAATAAAAAGTTAGCTGCGAGTTATAATACTAATAGAATGTCAATATAAACAGAGTTTTAGAATGACGTACCCTGAAACAGATATAAAAGATATCGAAAATTTGGCATAACGAAAAAATTTGTTTTACTTGACCTAAACAAAAGAATATCCTAGATTCGTATATAACTTGATATCAATATTTAGATCTTAATGCAGTAAAAGATCGTCGCAATTTGATTGAATCAAATTCCGTAACATATTCGCACATTCTCATATTACCAAATCATCACTACGAGACAGTCTTCAATTACATAAACAAAGAGATCCGAGAAAAATTGTCAAAAGATTAGTGAATAACTTTGAAAGGTCATAAATTAAATGCATTGTGATAACCGGTTCCTTATGAGCACTTGGACACCTGCGCGGACTCCTCCCCAGCTGGACACCTGTATCTATAGGATGGTATTTGACCTTGAACGAGCCGTTCTCAGACACAAATGCCTTCGCAACCGTCTTCTCGCTTCGTCGAAATAGGAACAAATGTGGAGTACCAGTGAAGTGTAGAGAGGTGATTGGAGTATAAAGGATATAGAGAATGCCCTTAGAGTGAATAGTAGTGTAGTGAAGGGTGCGTGATTGCTCTCAGCAACCCTGTAATGGTTTTATTTCTTAGTTATTAATTTATTTTATTTATGTTATAGCAATTACTTTTGCGCTAAGGGTATAGGAGGAGTAATGACATGTGTGTATATTGAGCGTGTTTGTATGTACGTATGAGTGTCTCTCTGTAACAGTTTGTAAGCGAAAATGTGAATATACGCACATATGAGTCTGATGTAGATAATTAATTTTTTTAATCTAATTTCTTTCTCGTTGTAACCATGTGTAATAATTTTCTATGCATTTTATTCCGTTTGTGTGTGCATTTTAGAAATATTTTTTTATAGATATTGATGATTTGTTTTTTAACTTCGTATTATTTTATTATGTATGTATTCTTTTCTATCTGTCTCCGAGCATTGCTTACTAGCAGACTAATAAATTATTATTATTTCTCGTGTGGGACACGATCTTTGACTCGCAGCGCAGTACAACTGTCCACTACACGATGTAACGAAACTCAAACTTCCTTATTCAATCGAGTAAACTCGACTCAAGAAATGTATTTGAGAAAAATTCGGACGTCAAATTAACAACCGAAATTAACGATGTTGCTTTACCAGATGATTCTGCAAAAGAGTCTAATATATTACTAAGTGTTCCATGAAAGATTTCGAGAAATTAGATGGTTCACAACTCAAATTGAACACAGTTACCAAGTGAAAGTAAAACTAATGACTAATAGAACTACGCTTCAAGTGCAGGAAAATGTAACACTTCGCTAATAAACAGTTACGCTCCCGAGTGTTACGATCGCATCCGTTTCAACCCATTAATGAAGCGCGTATGAACTTCATATGACACGTTGAGACGAATTTAAATGTAAAATCCACTCATTACACGTCTTTATGAGGTAAAGTGACGCAGGTGATATAATAATTGACATCTTCGTTTTAACCAGCAAAATTTTAGATATCACAAAATTGTAGAACGTCTACTCAATTAGCGATGAATCTAATTCTTACACCATATTTCCCTCATTAGGTGTACAATGTTCATTCAATAATACCTCACGCAATCAAAATGTTAGGCAACCAACAACATAATTCTCGTGTTTCTTATAAGATTCTGCATGGAATGGTGTATGTTAATAATAATTTTTGCATTTTTCTCTTCCATACCTAAGCTATTGCAGGAAATTACTATTTGTTTAGGAACCATCTACTACTCATTTGATGGACTTATAATTTTGGTTAATTCAGATCTCGACCAAACAGAGTGAAATGTGGTCTATCGACGCAATTAACTAATAATTAATAGATAGAGGGAGCTCTGAATAGTTCTTACGACACGAGTCTCCCAGTATTGATTTTCCAAGAGTTAACCGTAAATTAGATATTTGTAAGTTATACGTTTATGTCGTTCTAGATACACATTTAGGTAAAATTAATTCACTGTACAAATTAAAATACAATACTGATTTCGATATACAGCATTACCTTAATACGCTTTTTAGATTTTCCTGCACATAATAATTTTTAAAATTAGTTAAAGCACGAGATGTATCACGTAGTAATTTTCAACACTCGCCAACCAAAAGCACGGGAGACGGAGAGTCCGTGGAGAGAGTCCACATCCCACTTGAAAACGCTTCTTATTCTCTTCCACTCGCTTACAAATCGGTGCTATTGTGAGGGGGGGGAATATTGGTCAATATCACATCTCCCACGCGATGGGAGGAGGCGCCCGCTCGCTCCTTGAACCCTCCAGGGGGGGGGCGTTGTAAAGGCGTCGAGAGCTTGCGTAGTCGAGCGGAGGACCCGGGAGCGGGACCCGGGCGCGCCCACGTTTCCCGCGTTTGCGTCCACCGCCATCGCCACCCTCTCTATATTAGGCGCGCGCCGCGGTGCCCAGATGTCGTAACCCACGCCGCGACGCGACGCGCCGCCAGCCACAGCCAAGTAGCAGAGTGGAGTCGACGCAACGCAGCCACGCGCCATTTGCCCGTATTCGGCGGCAGCTGGTTATAGAGGCTGCTATGGTGGTGGTAGGTGGAAAGCGGGATGATGGAGGTAGTTCGTCTGTCGACTCTTCGGAGAATCTTTGGATTACCACAAGGATACAGACTAGGAATAAATCTTGGTAACAAATAGTCAAGGTCTCGTAGGAAAATCTTTCCAAGATAACAAAGACGAAAATGAATGTCACTTAATACTTTTATTATTATTAATCTTGGCATATTATATCTACGATTCGTTTTGGAATAATAAATTGATAACCGTCCATATATGATAATAAAAAATATATTTTATTAGTATTAAATCTACCACTGCCCTTCAGCCCTTGATCGGAATTCATGGGATGGTCCTTTACCTGTCTCCGGAGATTAACTTAGTTTGTTATCCCCCGCGTGGTCGTACGCAGTTAGCAACTGCATTTTTGGCAATAGAGTTTATTTACTGAATTACTCATCTCGTCAAACATAAAAATCATACACATTGATACACAAATGTCCCATAGATTTTTCGTTACTTTTCTGCGTAAGTGGTTCAGGTCTTGTACACAGTGTAGCCAACGCTTTTACTTCGCCATCGCCCGTAAGACTAATGGTAAGTGTACCTCGCGTTACGTTAGCAGAACTTTCGTATTTCTATAAACTTAAATTTCTCGCCAACGTTAGCCATCAATGCAATTCACTTGCTCTAGTGGCGCTGTTCTGTTCTTTCTGCATTGAGCGTGTGGCATGAATACTTATTAACTTGTATTTCTTTACAGCAAATAGTCGCTTTTGTGACTACTATAAATATTTATTCGGATATAACTTTAATTGGTAGACGTTCGCAATTCGAGTTAGACTTCCATATTGCATATTTTCGGTAACGTTACATGACTGAGTATAGGATTCCTCATCAAGTGGTATGTCCACATTATCAGGCTCACATCACTTTAGTCATGGGAATATTTCCCCACTATGCATTTTCTTGGATTATTGACTTCGACCATTCTGGAGAACCTTAAGTTTGACCAATTTCTTTTATCGATTGGTCAACCTCAAGGCGGCTCCTCACATTCGCTATTCGGCGAACTCTGAGCAACTGTTCGCCGAATAGCGACTAGTGTGGATGGGTTGCTCGTTATTCGTCGCATCACGAATACAGGTGTTCGCCCTTTCCCGCAGCGTGTCGGTCTTTTGAGACACATCAAAGGAAGCCGAGCATTGGCGAATATTCACGAATGACCTGTTCGGGGTACCGTCCACACTTTCGTGCTTTTACGAATACCAAGGATCACGAGTATACGAGTAATTCGCTTTCAAGTTATTTCCAGTAAGTAATTGCTGAGAAAACTAATTATTCTTAATTTTTCTCTTTATTGTTCAAAGTAATAAGTGTTTTTACAAGTGATAAAATAGGGAAATTTGAAGTAATAAAGTAATGATGGAGAGACTTCATTTATTATCTCCAGCGTGGTCACACTCAGTTTGCAACTGCTTTTTTACTATAAAGTTTATTTGATGTGTGATGTAAACCTCAAACATTTTTATTCACTTTATTTTACTTTTTTATTAAGCGTCCTAAAGTTTCACAGTATTGCTATATTATCATTATCTATTTTTAGTAGTATTAGCATATATTACCTGTACACAAAATATTCAGGAAAGAAAAAATGTGAAAATTAAAAATAGTATGATAATAAATAATAAAAATATAACACTTAAATGTAATAAAAGATATTTGAATAAATAAATAAAATGGGATGCTGTGGAGACAGAAATTAACATAGTTATATAATATTGATTCTTTTTTATACTGGATATAAACTATAATGATTATAAGGATCTTAAATTCGATATTACCGATTACTATAGCTAAATCCATACGTAATAAAAATTAATTTCATTGATTGCATTTAAATTAGATAAGACCCATTTACTTTACAACTACATACGCAGCAGAATATGTGATTACTTCAGATTCACTCTACATAACCTCACGAACACGAATATTCGTCGTTCTCAGAGAGCGAGTCGCTGTTGCTCGGCATATTCTCTTTATGTCTGGATCAGTTTGTGCTCGCCAATAGGTGAATACTCGGCAAATACCGCGAGTAAGTCGCTGTTGCTCGGGATTCGCCGAATAACGAATGTGTGGAGCCGCCGTTAAGTGAAAAAAGGAGCAAGTGACATATTAATCGTGTGTCAAAGTATAATCCCGTATGGGAATTTATACGTCATAATCAGCTGATTAAGGTGAATTTAGAAACTTTTAACCTCGAGATTCCTTCACGATTGAAATCTTACTTAATAGTCGTAATGTCCTGACTCACCACGCAATATTTTTACGTCCTGGTTGCGTCACTGAATTTATTATTTATCGATATATTCCTTTTGAAGAAAGATAATCGCTTGGTAGTGAACACTCGTGTGGTATTGTAGTAGAAATGCAATTCCCGATACCAAATCTTCGATCAACCAACGGTAATCTCGAAGCAGTTACCTTTCACAAAAAACATGTGAGACGCAGTTTGTCAGACGTGTCAATATTGATCCCATCCGTCCAAGAAAATATTTGTGAACGCACCCGCTCCAAGTCCAGTCAATTATCTTAGCACATATGGAAAATGAAGAAAGCAAGGTGAATCATTCCCCATGAAGCTTTGGAGGATGGAAAGAGGAATCCATGTGACGGGAGAAGGACGGTTGGATAGGAACTGCCAAACTTGGCCACCGCCGCGCCACCATCTGAATTAATGTCAACGCCGCAGACACCTACGACACACGTAAGCAGCGCTTGCTTCCTTCCTTCCTTCATGCGACCAGTTGAGGCTCCGATACGAGAATCGAGTCACAAATCTCTTTTATGAGAAGAACGCTCCGAACATTGACATGTATTTCAAGGTTACACTGAGAATGAAAGAAAAAAAAAGAGCAAAAGTCTCATTATTTTTTACTTTCAAGTTATAATGATAGTTGTAAAAAAGTGTTAACGTTTTTAACACGGGATTCATGATCATTGGCCCAAAAACCTATAGAACACATTTTATACATAAAACATTCAAAAATGGGAACTCTCACAAGCTTTGATTTCCTATGTTAAACTCCATTTTTTTTCAACCCCTCACAAACACGGGTTGTACGAAGATATATGAAAATATTTGTTTATTTGGTGGGTAAATACGTTTGAGATATCTTTATCAAACTAGACGAAATTGTGTGAAACTGTCGAGAGGAGTCAGTAATTTATTTTGCTGACAGCGGTGAAGTGGTAGCATCTTCGCTCCCGTGATCCCGTTGAGCGGGAGAGCGTGGGTTCAAACCCTGCTCGACCGAACTAGGTGAGGTTTTCAGCTGGGGTTTCCCTCACCTTCTCCAGACAAATGTCCAAAAGTTCCCCGGTAACCCAACATATCTCCTTTCCAATTCCCTCTCCCTGGTCCAACGGGTAGGTGGAAGAGCAGGCCTCATGGCTTGAACCTCGCCAAAAGGCATAAAATAAATAAATAGTAATAAATAAATATTTTAAATTTTGATCAGTGTCATACGAAGAAAAAATTTGAATGTACAATGAGGCGAACAGAAGTCCATGGACTGTAGGCGTCGTCAAGGTTAGGGAGGGCGGGTAGGCAGGGGTATATATCGATTCATCAAAGTACGAGAAAATGAATGAAACGGTCAAGAAGAGACGTTGGGTGGGTTCCGGGAGTGTGCGTCTTTGTTGCGTCAATAGACAGCGGCGATTTCGTGAAGGTCAGTCCCCGTTTTTCCATTACGCGTACTGAATCACTTGCTCTGATTTCAATGGCCGAAGAGACGACTTCCTTTCCGCAATGCCGCCAACTGAACCGGAACAATTGCCAACAGCGTGCTTTCTTTCTAAGGGAACGTCTCCTGGAGGACGAGAGACGTTTAAATACATAAACGAAGTAACATATACGCTGACAAATAGAAAGTGGTACAAGACAACGCCGTACATAGCAGAATTTTGGTCACGTCATGGACACTTCCGAAACTATTTACACAGAATACGGAGGCTAGCAGATGCACAATGTTTATGCAAGGAAGGGCAAGAAGCACCATAACATATAATATAGGACTGTCCTTTGCACGGTAATGAATGGGCAAAATATGTTAAATCACTACAACATTTAGGACAACAACCGACAAAAGATGAGCAAATTAGTTAATACAAAGGAGTTGTTTCAAGAACATGTGGACTATTTAACCCAAATTGGTCTATTGCGAGATGCATATAATGCGTATAGAGTGGAAGAATAAACAAGAACAACGGACAGAAAAAAAAAATTGGATAATAAAAGTAAAGATAAGATCAATTAGTTGAGTGATGTTAAAGAATGTACTGTGAATGTCAAGTAGTGAAACAATGTATTGTGAATGTCGTGTAATGTCGAAAGAAGTAGATGTAACAAAAATTTAAAAAATGGAGGAAATATTGGGAGCCGTTGAGACGTCATGGAGATGAGAGACAAAGAAGAAAAATAGGTAGAGACGAGGGTACATGTCACATATATAAGAATTAATTTGTATATTTATTATCTATTATCATGAAAACTAAAAGGGTTATATACTTCGAGATCTTTCCGTATGAAGCAAAAACATCCAAAATTAAATGTAGATTATATTTACTACTATTAACGTCCATTATAAAATCAAAATAAATATTAAAAAATTGGGTTTACGTTTAATATCATATTCAATGGTTCTGTTTCACCTGACTACGATTTAACGAACCTTAACACGTAGGTTCGAGTGAAACCGGTAATTAAGTGCACACAGCACTGTGTGCCGCCTGGTTCACTTCTCATCTCCTGCACGGGGATGTCTCTCAGGTCTTCTGGGGTTTAGATCTGGGTGGAAACGATGTACAGTTGTGGAAGGCGAACGATTGGTGTAGTGGTTAACACCCCTACGATAACAGCAGAACTCTCGGGTTCGATTCCCGACTCGTCGCCATTTTCACCTGACCGAAAGTTACATTTCTTCTGCACGTGTAGGGTACACGGAAGAAATATATGCAGGAAATATATATATAATAAGGTCCATAATAAGGTCTTAAGTTTTACGTTAGTTCTTCATAGACTATGTATAGGTTCATACGTTGTTCAACAAATTGTATTTTAGATCTTGAAGCAAGATTAAGGACCTCTCATCTGGATAGAATATCCGGGAAACATACAGAAGAACGAGTGCCTTTTATACAAATCTACCGAAGAATTTCATATCACCGTAAACTTGAAGCCGCGCAATCACTCATTTTCACAAAATTACCCGCAACTATCGAAATCGCTAAAGAAAGACGGAATGATCGGAATTGATGGAATACGTCCCTTGCTTGCTTCCGGAGAGTAAATTAGTTTATGGTCCTTCACATGGTCATACGCAGTTTGTACTGCTTTTTGACAATAAAAAAAAATTAACAAAGACGATGTCTTGTGTGCGCCTTAGCACGAGAGTCTCGCTATGACATCAGTTTTATTGTTGTATTTGTAAATGGGAGGGAAATGTAGCTAAGTGCTATTGAAGATTATCTAAATGGAGCGATAGGAGGTAGGAGGGTAGAATGGTAGTAGTATAGGTGGGCAAGTTAGATGGGTTTACCAACAACTTGGCCCACGTGGAGGGGTTAGTAGGAGTTGTTAGTAATAGTTAGAGTTATTGATACTACGAATAGTAGGAGGAGGTGGATAGAGGAAGGAAGGTTCGCTTTTCAGTAGTCACAATAGCTAAATGAACTGGGACATTCATGTAAGAAGCTACAAATTTTCTGGCCCCCTCGGGAATCGAACCCAGAATGACTTGGTGATAAAAGACACACACCACTACCACCTGAACGACGGGTGGGGAGGTGACATATATGTGTCATAATTAGAGTACACATGCTACAGAAAAGATCCTGTGAATTATGATGTTGACCACAGGATTACATCGCGGTAGCGTAAAAAAGGTTGTTCGTATTGACAAGAAGCAAACATTACCTTCTTAATGTTGTCTTTTTAGGTCCAAAATTGTTTAATCAGTTGCTAAGAAATATAAATATTTCTAAAAACGTTGATTAACTCCAAAAATTAAAAATGACTTTTTGGCCGAACACAAATAAAGGACATATTAGAAATAAGGCAATCAGACGATAATAAGTCCGTGTGTACCTTTTGAATGAATTATTTTTTAATATTTTACACCCTCTTCTATTAATTAATTCTCTTTTATCTCAATGATGTAACATTAAAAGCCTTTTGTTATTGAGTTTTTTGTAGAGCGATTTATTAGTTATATATTAAAAGTATTTCATTTTTTGTATGTATAATGTTTGCTTTAGGACAGTATACATTTTAAGCTAAATTTCATTAATTACTTCGTCGCACAAGAGCCGCGAACACCTCACGTACTGTAGTGAGTCGCCTACTTCATGTCCAAGAAGTTGATTTAATTTTAATTTTCTCCTTGCGCTAGGCATTACATGCTGGAGAAAATATCTAGAATTTCTAAGTTAAGTTCGAATTTTGCATGGAGAGGTTTAGTAGTGGCAGTAAGTAATAGCAAGAGTCATTGATACTAGGAGCAGTAGGAGGTGGATAGAAGAAGGAAGGTTTGCTTCTCAGTAGTCACTAGGACATTAATTTGAAAAGCTAGAAAATTTCTCCCATCGGAAATCGAACCCGGGATGACTTGGTGATGAGCGACACCATTGCCACCTGCGCCACCGGTGGGACCTCAAAGTGCTTCTGACCATTATAATGTAAGCAATGTCACCAAAAAATAATGGTGGGTGGAATTTTCCCCGATTCTTCTTCGAGTATGTTCACTGGAATTGATGGTACGGTCCCTTGCTGTCTTCCGGACAGCAAATTAGCAAAATATTGTTCTCTACTTGATCTTTCGCAGTTTTAACTCTAGTTTTGGCGAAATTGAGATTCAAGAAAATAGTGTGTGACACAGTGGTTAGCTCCTGGGTCAACGCAACGAGTCTTGGGACCTGGAACGCTGTTCAGTGACGTGACCATAAGTGTTCGAACAGTCGCTGACTTAAATTCTCACGGTCGGGATATTTTAAAACCAATATTCATTTCAAATAAATTGTTTCACGAAGAAAAATAACAAATTCTTGTAAATTGATTTGGAATGAAATTGGCTCGACTTTTATAGGCTTCTTTTACACATACACGAAAAAAAAATTCACTTACGATAAGGAAGACTTTTCTCTCGAATACTAAAATATAGATCACACGACCATATTTTGACAATTAACAACATTTATGGCTTTAATAAAAACATTTTTCGAGCCGTAGTACCATGGTCTAATGGAATTGCGCACGAAATTTTTTTTATATTCAAGACGCCTGTTGCGAAAGACGCCTACAAGTTTACATTTATGGTTTGTTTTTCTTGAGGTCGGGTCCTCATCAGCAGCGGCGGATCTAGATCGTGGGGGTAATCGAGGAGCATTCTTGGTTAAAAATTATAGTTTTACAACACAAATATTATAAAGATACCTTTAAATAAAATGCATCAAATAAATAACTGACAATTAACCATATGGTATTATTAATAAAAATAACATTTTTAAAATTTATTTTTTTATAATTTTTAAATAAACTCAATTCAAGACCTATATGCCAAATTATAAAAAAAGATATATCAAATTTGAGTGGAACGGCGCACAATGGAACGTGATAATAAAAATAACATTTATGTATTAAAGTTATTAATCTGGTATTATTCATTTTATTAATATGATATTATTAATGACAATAGCAATTGTAACATAACAATTATTAATCTGGTAACAGTTTTACAAAGTATGACATTTGTCAATGAATTTTATCAGTGAAGAGGTGACCCTCGAAGCTCCTCGCCACCCCCCAATGAATATTGTAAATTGTTCAAATACAATCGTACAATATATAATTGTATATTACTTTTCTAGATTAAAATGGGCGTAATGGGTGCAGAATTATCTGTTGTAACCTCAAGACGTTCTGTCTTTAATGAGGACCATTGCCAACACAAACTATTTTATTTCTTCTTTCTTTAAACATATATGCCCTTCTAGTTTGTGCCACACATTAATACAACATTTGTGATAACAATTTGGTCACCAGTCACCAGTTTTTCAGCGAAGTTGTTCGTCAAGTATCTTACAAACACAAATGTCTCTTATGATTCGTCAGAAAAAATGAGGTGTTCTTTGTGGAGATAATAATAATAATAATAATAAATTTATTGTCAAAAAAACAGTACAAACTGCGTATGACCACGTGGAGGACAATAAACTAATGTACTCTCCGGAAGCAAGCAAGGGACCATCCCATCAATTCCGATCAAGGGCCCTAAGGCAGAGGCGGATTCAAAAATTTCAGCAAAAGTTCCTAGATAAGATAAAAAGTTAGCAGCGAGTTATAATACTAATAGAATGTCAATATGTTTGTAATTTTACGCAAATATGTTTGTAAATTTACATGTACAAGTTATTATCGAACTATAGATTATTCTGAGTATAGTGTTTAAAAATCATAAGAATTGAAATAACACTAAATTCACGATTTTTTATTTCAATAGACGCGCTCCTAGACAAAAACCTAGAGAACCTGTATAAGAAATCTGTCTCTACCCGAAGGAAAACCGGAGAAAAACCCGGGCCAGGATGGGGCTACAGAATTAACGTACACAACCGTGTCAAAGTTGAGTACACATAAAACTAAATTAATGTGAATCATAAGATACAACACAACCATATAAAAAAATAGTTTTTGAAATTGGTATAAGTTATTTTAAAAGTACTACAGAAATTGCGTAATAAAGTACAAGACGGATTTAACTTATTTTAAAAATCAATAAATTCTTTTACATTGTAGAAGCACTGGAGCAGAGTAGTAGTTTTTAACCGCGAATTAAGTACACTTCGTATTTGTGACCGATGCGCTTCGCTAGATAAGCAACTTTCTTTAATGCAGATGCACACGGTGTTTAGAAAACAACTCCATTCAACGGAGCATGGCAAGTACTTCATGTGAATCCATTTCTATATTTCTGAGTTTACCGAAACGGATTTCAAAAGTGTTACGATGAATTCAAGAAATCTTAAATAAACGTAAGTTTAACACATGGTTTCAACCAAATTTTCTGGTCATCGCCAGGTATGCAATACAAATTTCACCAATATGGTAATCAACGAATAACCATAAAGCGAAGTATATTTATAAATTATAAAATTAATGTAAAATAAATAAAAGCAAGAGTTACCATCTATTATGGACGAACAGTTTTCATGAAATTAATTTCGTTTAAAAATGAAAAAAATTTTTTTATATGAATACTAACAATGAAGTATGCAAAATAAAATATTAAATTTGTAATGCTAGTGAAGTAGGTCAAACAAAGAGATTTTAAAAAACATCCAGGAGCACAAACTAAATTTAAAATCAGTTGAACAAAGTGCATTAATAATGATCACTCGATGGTTTGGGATAACACATTAGTATTGGACACATAAGTTAATTATAACAAACATAGCATCTCTGAAACGATATTTATAAAATATATACTCGGGAGTTTAAATCTACGCACAGGCAGAGAAAATATATCTGGTATATACAATATAATATATAACGTGTTTGTGTAGTTTGTGCTTTTGTAAACATATTTTGTTTCTATGTTTAATAACATTTTCAATTGTACAGTTGTATTCTTTCTCGTTACAATTTGAACCACCTGGCGACCACTTCAAATGAAAGGCGAAACGTTGTTATTGATTGATTTTGATTTTCTTGTGTATCACAACTGACGTGTACTCTTAAGTTGTCAATTTGCCTGATGATGATCCACAACAAGAAGATGAAATGTTATTTTATTTATTTGTGGTTTAGAGTAAGTTTACCGACAGCGCTGGTGGTGTAGTGGGAGCGTCTTCGCTTCCTCCATCCCGTTGAGCGGGAGAGCGTGGGTTCAAACCCTGCTCTTCCGAACTAGGTGAGGTTTACAGCTGAGGCTTCCCTCATCTACTCCAGACAAACGTCGGTTCGGTACTACAAGTTCCCCGGCGACCCAACATCTCTCCTTCCCAATTCCCTAGTCCAAGTACAACTGTTAGTTGGAAGAGCAGGGTTCACGGCCTGAACCTCGCCAAAAATATATATAATATGTTCGTAAAATATAGGGTCGTTTGATTTGTCACTACTTAACAATGACAAAGTATTATCAGATCTGTTTTCACCGTATGGTACGTGCACGACAAGACGGAAGGTCGGACAACCTCACACGCACTGAATCTGCGCGCGTTGCCTCAGAACAACATACATCTCTCTTGTGTTTCCGGGTCACAAACAAAGATGGCGAAGAGACAAAAACATTCGCCATCCTCCGCTCCATCTCTAATAAATTCGAAACGCAGTCAACCCCCCCCCCCATATTCCGGGAATCCTTTTACATTTTCTCTCCAACATACATCGATTCTCCCGTCGAAATTTCGCGTCGCGGTTTTGCCTCATTCTTCCAAAGTCCGTCTCACAGTGGTACCAAACACCAAAACTCACGTAGCCAAAATCCAATAATAATAAATTTATTGTCAAAAAACCAGTACAAACTGCGTATGACCACGTGGAGGACAATAAACTAATTTACTCTCCGGAAGCAAGCAAGGGACGTATTCCATCAATTCCGATCAAGGGCCCTAAGGCAGGGGCGGATTCAAAAATTTCAGCAAAAAATCCTAGATAAGATAAAAAGTTAGCTGCGAGTTATAATACATATATAATGTCAATATGTTTGTAATATAACGCAAATATGTTTGTAAATTTTATGAACGCAATTAAAATGAACTGAGCTATTTAGAGCACTAGGAGCCATTTAGGTTCCAAACTCGGCTTAAGCGTGTTTTGAGTTCCATGAAAACGCATCGACAACAACATTACTTCGGATTACTTTGGCTATTGTTTTCAGAAGGGAGCAGCAGTTTTTTTAAAATATTGAGTTAATAACAAATGTTTTCAATTATTGGCATAGGTCTGAAAGAGAACTTAATTCGTGTTTGTGCATACATGGTCACAGGATAAAGTGCCTTATAAATATGATTTTGAATTTCACAATTCAAGAACTGATATACACTTGTCCGTGTAGCGGGGAATGAAAAGATTTTCCCAGGATTCAGGAATAATTCAATCCTGTAAATACTTCGTAGTGTTCAGAAAGTGAATAATGTTCATTAACGTGTTGACAATGGCATACATATGGTGTTTACGAATAGGTCGGCCACATTGTCAACTGATGTCAACATACGCAGCGTGGAACCGAAATGATTTATTCTTATAGTGAATTATTCTCTTACGGGATGTAATGTATGGACTCATAAACGTTGCACCATTTATACACGAGTCAAACGCAGTTCAGTGTACCATTCTTCTTGAGACGAGCAAACAACGGAGTGTTTATTCAAAACCAAATATCAGTTAATTTTGAATTTATACAATTGTTTTTATTTTTGTTTATACGTAATGAAGAATTAAGTGCTGTATTTTCACATCACGGAGTAAAAAATTAAGCATTCTACCATATCCCGTCAAATTATTTAATCTCAGTAAATTGTGTAACATTGATTTTATATCTGTTGTAAAATTATGTGCTAAGTTGCACCATTAACTGTAAATTACAAATGAAGAAAGAAGTTCAATATGATTGTATTCGCTCATGTCATTTGATCTCAAAAGAATCAATCGGATTTGGAGCTTCACTAACCAGGATTTTCGTCTTCCTCAAGTGTTCACGTAAATAAAGCAGTATTCTAGTAACATGTTATGGTTGAAATTAAATAAAATGCAGCAACAGAAAAAAACAAAATTATCATAATATTGATAAATAAATACAGGATAATTTCCACGTACATTTCCCGTTATGTTTTTAAATGATAGTAAATGGTTTGTAATATTTGAGATGTTAAACTCTCAAATAGAACTTTTCATACGATTGTTTACATACGTTTTTATTGTGACCATGTTTTTAACATTTGACACAATTGTGCGTCGATGAGCGAGATGGAGGGAGAGGGGAAAAAAGAAGTGGAAGGAGCGTCCGTGTTGCGCATCTTCTTCCCCTCCTTCCTTCCTTCCTTCCTTCCTTCCTTCCTTCCTTCCTTCTTTCCTTGCAGCCATTCCGCCATTCCATCCATTGTTCCTTGGCGCCTCATATGCTCCGGTTCACTCCCGCGCTCCTCGAGGAGGCAGGCGCCCACTTCCCGCGATCCACTTCCGCCAGCGCTACCGGCGACGCCCTCCGACAGTTTGCGCGATTCCACCTCTCCAACATTCCACCACTCCAATACGGCTGTTGCAACGCGAATGCACATCAACGTACGCTTCCATCGTGTTAAATATTTCCAAACATTGTACTAGGCCACCAGTGTCGGAATCTATGGGGAAGGGGGGGGGGTCGCTATGGGGGTTACAAAGTTATGAATAATACCAGATTGTTAATTGCTAATTATTTCTTTGATGTATATTATTAAGAGGTAATATTTATAAAATTTGTGTTATAAAACCATAATTTTTAAACAAAACTTCTTCCCGGTTAGCCCCCCCCCCCCCTTGATTACGGTCTAGATCC
>NNCF01129010.1:276160-291621 GCA_002313205.1 Laupala kohalensis
TGACCACTATTTGCATACATACAATACATAGAACATACATATGCAATAATATAAAACAATAAAACGGGCGAATTCGGGCGTCCATTGGCGGTCACTCGGCCGCCTGTCACGTCTTCGCCGAGGAAAGTAGAACAAGAAAAAAAGCAATTTGTATTATAAATAAACTTCAAAACAGCAGCTGTAAACTGCCTATGACAAAGTGGGGGTTAATACACTAAGTTTCTCTCCGGAAACCAGCTAGGACCATGCCATCAATTCCGATCAAGGGCCCAAGGGAACTTTCAAAAAAATAAAAAAATACTTAATATTAACCATTTGTTATTCCAAAATGGATATAACGTTCAGTGAAAAATTTGAGACTAATAATAACAAAAGTTGTACATGACACTCCCTCCCGCCTCTGCTGTTTTGAGTACAGAATTAAGAGAAGATCTAGCACTGCTTAACTGGACTGACAAGGACCGGAAGAGATCTCGGAAGTCAAAAATCGGGATAGTTTGGAAATTTAAAAATGGAATACAATTGACCAATATAAAATTCTTTGAACATAATGCTTCACCAGTAAGTTTTAGTGTTTTTTGTTACACTACGTTCGTCTATCAGAATTTACAAAACAAATAAAACATTCGGAGTGTATGACATGAAGTTATGTAAAAATCTTACGCACTGGTTATATTGGTACATTGAGAAGAATCTTTAGAATTATTTCTCTCATTTCTATGAATCTACAAGAGTTCTGCACAAAACTCCGATTTAATTACGGCATTAACTCTTGTAATTTTTCTCTCTTGGTCTTCTGGAATATGCTTTTTATTGATTTCCCCGCATAGTTCCTCCATTTTCATTTCTCATTGATAATAATAATAATAAATTTTAATAATAAATTTATTGTCAAAAACAGTACAAACTGCGTGTGACCACGTGGAGGACAATAAACTAATTTACTCTCCGGAAGCAAGCAAGGGACCATCCCATCAATTCCGATCCAGGGCCCGAAGGCAGAGGTGGATTCAAAAATTTCAGCAAAAGTTCCTGGATAAAATAAAAAGTTAGCTGCGAGTTATAATACATATATAATGTCAATATGTTTGTAAATTTACATGTACAAGTTATTATCGAACTATAGATTATTCTGAGTATAGTGTTTAAAAATCATAAGAGTTGAAAAAACACTAAATTCACGATTTATTGTTACAATAAACACGCCCCTAGACAAAGCCTAGAGAACCTGTATAAGAAATCCGCCTCTACCCGAAGGAAAAACGGAGAAAAACCCGGGCCAGGATGGGGCTACAGAATTAATGTACACAACCGTGCCAAAGTTGAGTACACATAAAACTAAATTAATATGAGCCATACGGCAACACAATCATGCAAGAAAATAGTTTTTGAAATTGTTATAAGTTATTTAAAAAGTGCTACAGCAATGGCGTGATAAAGTACAAGACGGATTTAACTTTAGTTAAAAGATACATTTATAATTTAGGGCTCTAATGATCCAAAGGTCGGGAAGCCCTGAAGCCTAAAATGTGTGTGTGCGCGTGCAAGACAACTCCCAAAATTTCGTAAATGAAATTACGCAAGCGAAAACTCATCTCGAATGTCAGAGGATGACGGAGCTGAATTTGTGACGTTAAATGTTGTGTCGGTGCCTGCATCAATTTTGTTAATTCGTTTGGGTCCTTTACCATAAATATATTCTGTTTTCTGTGGGGTGGGGGTATCAGAATTTGAGGGAACATAATAGATTGACGTCAGTTATAACTGTAAACCATTGCTAATGATATGTCTTAAAGCACTTTAGAAATATGTTAATTTGAGTTTAAGTAAAACATTTCTTTATTAATAAAATAATTGTTGCTCTGCGGCGAACAACAGCAGTTGTAATACTCGGCTACAGCTGTCTAGATTCTATCTGGACGCGTGTTCCCCGCAAAATTCACGATGTGTCTCGTGAATAAAACTCGCACAGAACTGAACCTAACCTAACCTAACACTACTATCGTCGTCCTTAGTTGGCCGATTCGAGAATGCATACACACAAAATAATCGTAGAAATTTCGCAGAGAAGTGGCGCAACTGATCAAAGTCACATTCGCCGACACGGTGTACGAAGTAAAGAAGCTAAACTTTTTAATAGCTTTTTATGTCATTAGTTTGATATTAATTATTGATTTAATCTACGAGATAAATATCAATTTTCATAGGAAACGAAATGTCTTATATTACTTGTTCACCTACTATTCTCAATGTTTTCGAAAATCAGAGATTTTTCACCACGGTAATTTTGAAAACAGAATAAAATTACGCGAGTAAATGGAAATGTAATATCAGTCAATAAGCAAGTAATACACTGATTGTCTAAGTTCTCGTAAAGGATTCAAAATATGCGTCCAATGTTGAGTTAAGTTCATTTGGGACGAGGTGAACTGTTTACACGTGCATTCAATACGAACTTTATGATAGTGTTTTACAGTTTTAAACATTTCAAATTCTATTAATAGTTATTTGACTACGGAATGTACCTGAAGATGATTCCAACCGGCATTGAAACGTAGACCATGTTTTGATTGAAGAGTGAATTAAAAAAAATTAGTGTTTCTCAAAGTTTCATTAATTATAGAAAACAGTTTGTGAACTTTTACGTGATTATCTATAATAATTGTTCGCACATTTTGAATAAATAAAAATAATGAACCTTAACTCATTTTCCCTTGTCTAGTAAGGGTCGGAGATGAAGGATGGTATGATGCCTCTTTTTCTTCATGGCAGGGGAAATTACAGGGGTGCCGGATGCCCTTCCTGACGCACCTTCCCAACGTGTATGATGAATGAATGATAATGAGTGAAAGTTGTGGTGGAATGATAGGCAGGTGAAACGACGTAAATGTGTAAAACTTACTCTAACGTATTTTATAAAATAATACAATAAAATACATTAGAGTAAGTTTTACACATTTACGCTTGTGGAACAGTGTACAATCATTCACTGAAGCAACGTTCTGCTCATAGTGTTCTGTTCTAAATTACAAAAACCGGACTGAGACAAATGACTTTCTAAAGCATTTCAATTGAAGGCGGCGAGAGAATAAACTTTCTGCTGATGAGTAGCTGCGTCCACAACCACAGATAACGCAGGCAGAGAAAGCCAGAGTATACATCAACTCCTTACGATCCAATATGCAGGCTTTAATGCAACCGTGTTGTCTTAAGAGAAAGTTTTTCCTGCTCTAATTCAGAGAAGAAGAAAAACTTCTGTTCCCACCCTCTCCCCCTTTCCTCTTCACACTCTTTTTCGCTTGAAGCGATTTGTAATCCATCTTTCACGCGCCACCGTGCATCTGGTGCCATCTCCCATCCACATGTTTTGCCGACCCGCCAGGCATCGGCGTTGGAATGATATTACCGTACATTGATTTATTCGTGGCGCTAATCGGAGATTCTGGGTTCTCCGAGTTTGGAAGGTGTGTTTCCTCCAGACCAAACTCATTATAAAACTTCCGCTCCACGATGCAAAGGAAAATTAAATAATAATAATAATAGTAATGATAATAATAATAATAATCTGCGTAGACACAATCAAGTTGCTATCATCATTTACCAAAATATAAGTTGTGAAGTAACGATGCTACAAGAGGAAGTACTGTACTATAAATATGATCCACCACAACGGGTGCTTGAGTCTGAAAGATACACTCTTTATTACGAGAGGTCCATTATAAGTGACAAAGCACATTGCGAATAAGAGACCTTATATATCGCGTTACGAGACAGGGAGATGAGAGTAGCAATCCTCCCCAACACACACAACGTTCAGACAGCAGCAATCAACGAGAAGAAGACTAAAATATTCTGATTTGAGTAATGAGATCTAGAGAGGGTGTTGTACATTGTACCCATCGATCTCTCTGGAACGGGTGCGCTTCCCAAAATGTTAGGGTTACATAAGAATTGATTCATTCTCATTCTGAATGCTACCCGCACGGTAAGAAACGTTTCAAGTCGGGAGAAGATGAGAGATGAGGACGATGCTCGGCGTGTGTCCGCATCTCCTCTTTTACCAGCGACAATACGCTCAGATAAAAAATGAAATAAAGTAATATAATAATAATAATAATAATAATAATAATAAAGGCATCCTTATTCACCGCGTACTTNTTAAAAAACAATTCATCGCCCAAATACACAAACGTGGTATAAAATGGTTAGAAAATTAGTACACAAGGTAACAAATTACAATTAAGGAATGAATTATCTAAAGAAGACGTGTATATTCACATACGTACAAAAACACACATTCGCTTACTAACAGATACAGACACACACACACACACACATGCGTACTACAAGCGCGCTTCAATAAACACAATATATCATTGCTCCTCCTATAACCTTAATGTAAAAATAAGTGCTATAATATAAATAGAAGAAAATTATTAAGTATAAGAAACCAAAACCAACGTGAATTAGAAGTGCAGCAGAACCCCGATTGATCGCATTCGATTTATTATTGATTTTAAAAGTTAAATTCGTCTTGTACTTTATCACGCCATTGCTGTAGTACTTTTTTAAATAACTTATAACAATTTCAAAAACTACTTCCTTGCATGATTTTGTCATATGGCTCATATTAATTTAGTTTTATGTGTACTCAACTTTGGCACGGTTGCGTACAATAACTCTGTAGCCCCATCCTGGCCCGGGTTTTTCTCGGGTTTTCCTTCGGGTAGAGGCGGATTTCTTATTCAGGTTCTCTAGGCTATTTAGTGTTTTTTTCCCAACTCTTATGATTTTTAAATACTATACTCAGAATAATGTATAGTTCGATAATAACTTGTACATGTAAATTTACAAACATATTTGCGTTAAATTACAAACATATTGACTTTATATATGTATTATTACTCGCAGCTAACTTTTTATCTTATGTAGGAACTTTTGCTGAAATTTTTGAATCCGCCTCTGCCTTAGGGCCCTTGATCGGAATTGATGGGATGGTCCCTTGCTTGCTTCCGGAGAGTAAATTAGTTTATTGTCCTCCACGTGGTCATACGCAGTTTGTCCTGTTTTATGACAATAAATTTATTATTATTATTATTATTATTATTATCAAACTCCATTTTTTAACTAAAACTCCGCTCCCCTTTGAAATGCGTGGCTGTGGCGGGGAATGTAACCGGTTATAGGCGTCCCACGTCTTTAGAAGGATTATTATTTACGCCTATCATTATCTTCTATAGACAAATTGATTACAGTATTTAACACGTTTCTTTTCTTCTTGGGACTTTAGGGCTCGCCAACGTCAAGGTCATTAGAGCTCTTATTCATTAACAGTTTTCAGTCAGAATTTTGGCTGAAGAGAATAATGTTTACATGAATCAGGTAGTATCCTAGAAGCATGTAAAGTGTGTATTGTAGGGAAGTGTGCTTTTAAAAACAGTGATAGATTGCTTTTTTAAGGTCATTAACTTTCGAAAGTTCTTACATTTCACATATTTGTTGAGTAATAACTTCCCTCTCAAGTGTTTTCTTTCTCAATACTAAAGAGTTTTGCTGGTATTATTGTTACTTTGCGTTGATACGAAATAAGAAGCAAATTATTTCTCTACAGTATTTCTCAGACAGTCCCAATAAGGTTATATTGTAGTTATAGTTACTTACTAAAACATTTGAATTCAATCCTTCAATGACTGGAGGCAATCAATCCGCGATGACCGATTTTAATGAAAGATGAGACCACACGCCGAAGGTTGCCTGTTCGATTCTCTCGCTGTGCTTTCTTCAACTTTCTTCAACTCATCTGTTGTACTGTTTCCATTACCACCATTCACATCCTAGATATTGGGTACATATTTATTTATTACGTCTTGTTTCGGTGAGGTCCCGGCCGCGAGGCACTGAGGCTCTTCCACCTAACCGTTGGACTTGGGAAGGAGATATATGGGGTTGCCAGGGAACTTATAGTACCGAACCAACATTTGTCTGGAATAGGCGAGGGAAACTCCAGTTGAAAACATCACATAGTTCGGCCGAGCGGGGTTCGAACCCATGCTCTCCCGCTCAGCGATCGAGAAAGCGAAGACGCTGCCATTAGACAGTTCGTCAGAATCCTCGCGGAGTTATCATCACTCAGGTCGACCCCACATTCTCAAAAGGCAAGACGCGAGAATTGAAACGATGGCACGAGTCGACAATCGACTGGTGTAGAGAGCTGAGATTGAAAATATTAAATGAGAAGAAACAATGTACAAATACGAAAATAATTTTTATATTTGGATCAATTATTATTGCTCGTCACCGAGACACTCCGGGTTCAATTCCTGACGGGACCAGAATAAATTTCAATATCCCAGTTCATATAGAATTGTGACTACTGGAAAGTGAACGTTCCTTCCTTCTCTCCACGTCCTACTACTCTTGGTATCAGTGGCTCTTACTACTCCTACTAACACCTCCACATGGGTCAAGTTGTTGGTAAACCCATCTATTAACAATAGCCTCTACCTCTCACCTCCTATCGCTCCATGTAGATAAACTTTAGTAGCATGCTAGTTACCATTTACAAATATTACAATTAAAAAATATTATTTATGTTAAATAACAATGATATAAGTGTAAAGGAACTGTAATGTAAGTTGTGCCAGTTCATAACGTTATACGATCTTGCTAAATATCAACTACAGTATTCAGTAATATTTTAAATTCCTACGAGACATTACATTTGCAAGGGTGAATGAACCCATCCCACCTTCTCCATTTCGCCTGGTGAGATCCTGTGTCGCAGGTATGCTGCACATTCCTGGAGCACCCGTGTTGTGATTCCTAAGTCAACAGCCGACCTTCTAAGAGCAATGACGCAGCATATATAGTAAAAGTCACCATACTTCGCTTAGGGAAGTTCAACTTAGGAGAAAAATACATGAACGGAATTGCAATGTGTTCATTAGTTTATTTTGTATTAGTCGCAGTAAATTACTGTATTGTCCTCACCGTGGTCGTACGCAGTTTGTAACAGCTCTTTTGACAATAAATTTATTTATATATTTCTTTATTTATTGTCAGTCTAACTGGCTTGATGTTGGTGTAGAACCTGTACTCAATGTAGCCAACGCTTTTACTTCGCCATCGTCCATAAGAGTAACGATAAGGTTACCTCGCGTTCAGTTGGCAAGACATTCGAACTTGAATCCATTGCCAGCCTCGGACAACAATTCAATTCACTTGATGGCTCTTGTGGCTGTTGCTGTTCCGTTCTTTCTCTGCATAAAGCGCGTGGAACGAATATTACTCTGTGTCTTTGTTGTTTGTTGTGTTATTTCTTTACAGCAAATAGTCGCTTTTGTGTCTACTATTAATATTTATTTGGATATTACTTAAATTCTTTTTGATCACGTTTTTCCTGAAATTTTCCTACCACACTTTCCTTGAAATTCTCGCGAGCGGGAGTTTCAAGGATTTGTTTCGTAGAGGTTGGCAACTTGTTTAAGGCAGCCATATTGAATAATTTTAGGTTAAGTATCAAAGTGACTTTGAGTGTAGCTCGCTTGCAGTAGAACCTTCCACTGCTTACTGCATGGGATTAGCGCAATGGCGAAACGTTTCTTTACGACCCGCGAGTTGTACAACATTTTATATAAAAATTTTCATCAAACCTTGCGGCGTTAAATATCTGTGCTGTCAGAATTAATATTTGGTGTGGTGTGTCCTGTGAGAGAAAATGGAAAATTGTATACGGAATTGCCCCGTTGTACACAACGCTACGAAAACATTTTATTCTATTTTCTTCTCGAAATAAATAAATATACTATTTATCGAGCTTGAAATAATACAAATTTGTCGATGAGAATCAAAGTATCACGAAACAAATAAAGAATTATGTCGCAGTAGTTTCATACGACGGGCAACAATTTGCCAAACACGAGGATCGAAGGAAGAAAAAACTGCGTAAGTTGGACAGCGCTGGCATACGATACTATCTGTCGTTCAAGTTAATTAACTAACCTTTATTTTACGCTGAATCACATTACATTATCCCAGTTCATATTTAATTTAATTACATGAACTTTCCTGGTATATTATATCACACCACAGCCAAGATATTTTAAATAACTATTATTAATTAACGGTGGTAAGCCACCAGAATACTTTTGCATTTAACTTATTGAAATGTCCAAATATAGTGTCGTAGTAAAGTAGTAAGAAAAGTAAAAATATATTTTATTTAAAATCCCGAAAGTTTTTTTTTAAAAGTAGTTTAAACGAAGGTGGTAAACCAATCAGCCATCTCTGCTCACGAAATTATGGAACCTAGCATTTGAATAAACCTTTGAATCACTTGTGAGTGCAGGGCGCAAATTCCCCTCTGAGATCCTACACAGGGCGTAAAATCCTCACTCCCCCACTTCATCGCTAACTGTTTTTCTTCTTCTTCCTATCTTCTCCAGCTAAATGGATATAGTGCCCCCCCCCCCCCNCGGCCGCCACAGGTGGAGAAACATGACAAAGCGATGGATAATACATAGAAATTGCCATCCCATGCCGTAACTTGAGCTTCAGAAATTTTCACAGCCAAAGGTGCGAAATATATCGTATAAAACAACTTAAATGACAAGAATTTGAAATATTTATATAATTAACGACCTTCTTTCAGTAGACATTTATTTTTTATTTTAAAATATTTTTTTCGAGTTAAAGATGTTTCTACTTTAAAAAGATTGTTAACCATATAAATATTCTTAAGTGATAATTGACGAAAATGCAAGAGATAAATGAAGAATTTAATCTGACAATGGAAGATTCGTGTAAAACTCAACCAAAATCGTATCTGGTATGACAAGGTCAAATTAACCGAATAAAACACGCAAGTTAACGCAATAAAATAGTAATTAAAAGAACTTAAAATAAGATTTTACTTGAGTTAGATATCATTACATTGCATTATCATCGGGTTTATATACGTGTGGCAAATTTCAGCTCAATCTGTAGAGGGGAGCTGGTTTCAAAATATGTAGCAATATTTGGCCCAATCATACTAAGAAATTAACAGGTCGTGAAATGTAGAGTCGCTGATAAAATTAACTTTTTGATTGTATGAGTCATATTGTGAACAAAATGAAGTTCACTCAATTAATTCCGGATTACGACGTTATATTTAGTACTTATCTTAACTCATTCCGTATTATGTATCTCATTTTCATCTTCAGACTCGGTTGCTCCGTTTCATCAATTATGCGTCGGTACTTCCATCCCGGCCCGGGTTTCTCTCCGGGTTTTCTCCGGGTAGTGGCGGATTTTTCCTTGGGCGGGAATGTCATTTAATACTTTTGTTTTATTAATCTCGAATTTTCNAATAAATGGATAACAGTAGGTATTTAATATTAAATAAATTCTTTTGTAAATATTAAATCCGCCTCTCCCTTAGGACCCTTGATCGGAATTGATGGTTTGGTCCCTGGCTTGTTTCTGGAGAGTAACTCAGTATATTGCTCCCCACGTGGTCATACGCAGTTTGCAACTTCTTTTTGACAATAAAGTTTGTTTATTTATTTATTTACAATATTACACTTCGAAGCAGCGAAATTCTTTATCTGGCGCTCATCAACCCTCAGCCTGATAAAAATAAACACACGATCATACAGACGTCTCATTTAACCTTCACCATATGAACTTGGACAACAGCTTAATTTGGATTGAAGACTCATACTTTGTAAAGAGTTGATTTTCGATTTTTGATAAAATCCCTGCAATGACTCTGCTTCAAGTAGGGTCGTTAAATAAATATCAAAATTTAAAACATTTTAATTTTATTAATAACAAAAATAAAAACTTCAAAATGTATATCGATAATTTCAAAAGCCTGTTGCATAATACTTACAACTTTCAAAGCACAGGGATAACTAATATTTTTAAGCAGCTCTACAATTTCCAACTTGTTAAGAAGGTGGGAAAAATCGCTACTTCTTCTATTCTTGCTTACGTATGATAAGAAAATGCACCTGGAAGTACAGCAACGGTCACCAATGCGGCGAGATCTCAAATACAGTGTAACTCGTTATTGACGAAGTGTTACAGTTTCGTCCTAAGTAAAGCTCACACTCAAGTGCGCGCAAGTTCTCGTCCGACAGTAAAAGTTAAGAGATCATTATCGTCAAGTTCCGTTCATCCTCATTGACACATTTCCGTGAGCAATAATTCAAACAAAAAATATCCACGCGGGAATGACATAGTTGCTACGTGACGACACACCACATCATAGGCTACAGAGTTTCCTCTTTAAAACTACTCTTATTCATAAAGAAGGACGCAATCTAGCAATTTACACTGCTGTCTCTAGAGAAATTATTGCCCAATTTGGAGTTCGAAGGGATTTGATTTACGACTGGAAAATTTTGAAAGGAAGGAAATACAAACCACATTTTGACTGAGCAACACTCGTGCCTACGTATTTTATTGATATTCCTCAACAACTAGTAACGTCAATTTATAAGCATTCCTATGATCCGGACACAGGATATTCTTCAGTGTATTTGCTATATTTCGCAGAGATCCGAGAAACCTCTGAATGTTACGAAACTTTTCAAATTGTTTGATGAACTATTCGGTGACGTATTAAATTGAGGCGATTCACCTAAATATTCAGAGCTCGAATGAATTGTTGGATAGTAATTTCTAGAAACATGTCTTCAAAACTTCTGAAATATTTGTTAGTGATATCGTAACTCATTTCACTTACAGATAACGTTACATGAAAAATAAAACAACAGTCAACCTGAAGAATATGCTACTACTTTTTTTAAAACTCGAGTTATCCATGAAAATGAAAGGCATATGCGACATTAAAGCTTTTCCCAACTTAACATTTTATTAATAACACTGCGAAACAAGGAAGATAATTTCGTGCAACGTATCGCGAATAAAATTATTTAGAACAGAAATATTCTAATGGAATGAAATGTTTACGTAATTCGTTGCTTGGCGTGACATTAGACGTCGTTACGCTTCCCGTTTCCAAGTCAAAGAAAACACGTTACACTCCAATATCATCCGATACTTGTTCTTTGGACACGGTCCCAAGATGTCGTGTTCCCGAAACATTTAAAGAACAAGCACAATTTAGGGATTTCTTTTCAGCGCTATTATTAGTACTGCGGTGAAGACAAACCATTAATAGTTCCAAATGGAATTTTTACACGCAAAGCGTCTTAAATGTGAAAATCTTAAGAAATACAAATAACTTCTGCTTTCCACCCAAGAAAATCTAAATATCTACTACACATCTTAGTAGTTGTATAAACTGCGTTTTAGTGAAAATTTTCGACTCTCGAAGTCTCGTGAACTTCAAAGGAAAGTTATTCTGAACACGACACAAAATGCAATTGACCTTCCAAATAGAGTGATTACATAAAAATAAACTTCATATATGCTCGAACATGTCTCTGAAGTCTCTAAATTCTATGAAGATTTATACTCACCATTTCGCCTTTTTGCTGCGTATCACATGATTCTAGTATTTAATTCCAAGTGATTTGGAAACGATAGTTTGAACACACTAACACGACGTGCCTCATTTGTTCACGGTCACGCAGTACCCGCTGCGCGGACTCTTCACTGAAATACTTGAGCACCAGTCGACATGTGCTACCATCTGCAGGGAGATCATTTCACACGCGTTTCATTGTTTTACCTAAGACTTGACGAAACAAAAGATTGGGAAACACGGTTTAATCAGATACGAGTCTCTCAGAAATGTATATTGAATTGTTAGATAAGCTATATAATAAAAAATTATTTAAAACGAAAATACAACTACTACTGCAAAAACAAATTTCAAATGTTCAAATGATTTGAGGTATTGTAGAAGAGATTATCTATTTATTTCCGTTGTAGATTTTTCATCCCTCAAATGGAAATAAAATGGAAGGTATGTATACATGAAATATTTCAAATTTAAAGAAAAATATCAATTTATCAATAAAACAAGTCTTGAACACAACTCACGTACACTCTTCACTGCGCTTCTAAATATCGAGACTCCTTATGCCGAGACTTCATATCGCGTTGCGGAATTTGTGCAGAGTATTTGGCAAAATATTTCACGTCTTCACAAACACGTCATCCACGCAAAGACAGAACAAACAAAAAGCTCAATAATGCAAAATAATTTTGCTTGTACACAATGATGCACATGTTGACGTTTTTTCTTTAATTCATGTTATCAATACATGTCGCACAAATATAAAGTTACAAAAATACCACGGCAAACAAGGTACTGGTGGATGTTAATTCATATGACCAAATGCGGGGATTCATTCGATATAATTCAAGAAATCTTAAAACAGTTCCGTTATTCCAGTTCATAGAAATGTTGTCCATTGTTATAAAAAATTATGGAATTAAGAATATCAAAAGTATAAGTACAAGAACTTGAATATTAGAAAATGTCTATAGCGCGCGATCTAGTGAGCGAATCACGGCAAAGCAAGAGTGGGACGGTTTACGTGAATATTTGCCTTATTTGAGTTCTTTGATGTGCGACTAAAACAGCCGACAATAGGGCGGATACGGGTATTCACGTATTTGCCACAATATAGCAAATACCCANAATCCGACAATAGGGCGGATACGGGTATTCACGTATTTGCCACAATATAGCAAATACCCAAAATACAGACAAATAGCTCATCTACACTCGACCGTATTCGAAAATACACAAATACGCTACGCCAAGTAAAGTGCTGACATTACAGCTTCGATGATGTTCACATCCCGATTCACCCCACGTTTATGATGAATGACATATAATGTTCTTAGATCGTATCGCCCGTTCGCGATATGGCATAGAGCGCGCGTAGAGGCGGATGGCGCAAGCACCAGCGCAACAGCTGAGGATCGTGCGCGTGGGTCGGTGCGCAGTCGTCAATGAGCAGGTCAAGGTCGCTCCTCCGCTGTTCTTCGCTCACGAGTTCAGTCCGCTGGCACAGCACGGCGCTGCGAATCGAGACGTGGCATGGATTCACGGTCAAAGCCAACACAATCGCTAACATGCCCAGTAACACACAAAAACACTTCGAATCGGATGAATTCGGTCAGGTTCTGTGAAATGAAGATACCTTCAATACGGATGAGAGGTTGATTGACACAACAATCGAATTCTTCATGTGATGAATCAAAAAAGTATGTAGATTACGGTCAAGTCATTGACATTTTTACATTTTTCAAACAGATTAATTCATTTTAATTAAAAATAAATACAGTTACATTAAATGTTGGCATGATGATGTTCAGTAAACATAATTATGTACGAGAGAGATAACTTACAAACTCTGGACTCTAGACTTAAGAAAAATTTTAACTTTGGGGAACTCGAAGATATGTATAATCTGGGCATAAAATGAGTACTCTGTACACCCGAATTTACCCCATCAACTTCATTCCGTTGATTTTGCTGTTGGTATTATCGATATTTAAGGAATCTAGCTTTATTAGTTGACGGTGGGGTTTTGAAAATATATTCAATTATAGAAGAAAACATTGTGCCTCTTTCTACATTATTTATTTCAGAAAGCTTTTTCGACCGCACAGCGGTCATCTTCAATACTGAATATAAGGATTCTTGTGGCAAAGGAAAGAGACGCAATGTGTTCCTCTAGAATCTAGCTTTATTTTCATGGCTATATCCGACTATTTCAAGTATTTCCATGAAGCATCTTTTTCTCAGCTTGGATACCAAACTTCAGCTAAAGATGCCAAAATATAATATTCCTAATTTTTAATATAATATTAGGAAATACTACAGAAAATCGTCAGAAAATACATCAAACGCTGTAAATTTTGAAAGACTAACCAATCCCTGTAATGAGCTATGGAGACCAAGTCAAGTTTTCACAGAAATATTCTAGAATCGAGAAATACAAAAAAGTCCATACTCACAAAAATTGGAATTATATAATGTGTTTTTACAATGTAATTAACAAGAATTATTGTTAATTGCTGCATTTTCTCATTTGTGCATTTCTTATTGCGGAAACACGAATTTTCACATAAAACTTTTCAAAACGTTCGACTAATAAAATATAGGATATTAATCATGAACGTAGTAAAAGTCATTTACACAATTTGGTGAAAATAATTTGTGAATTAATTCTAGAACTAGAAGAAGTAACTAAACATACATTGTATTCATTGATTTCTCGTCATGTCTCTGTTTAAAGTCTTGAAAACATAAATATCTTCATACATCAGACAATACTCTCAGTTGGGATAGTGAAATGCGTCTGACAATTTTCTACGAAAGACTATGCAGAGAAAACCACGATAGATGTCTACTTTCCTGCAAAAAATAAAAATCGCATTTCTTTTTAAGGAATATTCGACGCTTCAATTTCGCTTAGTTTCGAGTTATTTAGTCCCGTTGAACAAATAGGATGTGATCACCAGGTTTGTTGAAGGGATCGGCGTCTGGTGAAAACACTCACCCACTGAGGAAATTGAATTTGATCCACTGAACGGAACCCGACACAGTAGGCTTTCTGCCACGGAGGGAGAGCGCTCTATCGGTCATTCTGAGAACTGGCTTGGAGCCAGACGACTCTCTCGCGGGTTGGTTTTCACACGTTCGCTCTATTTTAGGAGGCGGAAGCAGCAAGAAGAAACGCACATGAACGATTCGTCATCATAATTAGAAACTGGAGATATATTTTCAGCGAAATACATATTTTTTAAATTTGTGTAGCGTTTTACAAATTACGAGAGCAGTTTTTTTTATAACAGTGGAAGTGACTGAATTTCCTATATTTCCGTGTTCTCATACATTAGTGCGGAGCAACGTGTTTTGTGATTTATCGTAATTTGAGTTCTTCGTGTAAAAAAAACTGCGTAACCTTCCGCCGTAACTTAAATTTAATGGACACAACTTACGAAGATCTGTTTGCATTCTGTTAAATTCTCTAAACTTTGTGTCGTAGTCATTTTAAATATATTGTATTTATAAGGCACACAATGTTCTACATTCTGGTGTAATACACTTTCTACTGGATTACTTTTCGTTGCGTTATGTATGAATTTATGTATGAATTGCGTTATGTAAACCTTTATTAAAGGAATTAAATATCTTAACACTTCCCTGCATTTATATTTATGAAACGGTCTTTTTGTTAAGACCGAATTACTGAAGTGCCACACTTGCTTCATACGAAACAGTCTCGTTCACGGACAGAATACTCGCAATAGGAATAATATTCATCGCCCTAGAGTGTCAACCACTCTTTGCCAAAAAGGACCTTATCAGTCGGGAATCGTTCTATATAATTCCCTGCCCAAGAATATAAAAGACATTATGAAATTGAATATCTTCAAATCCGCGGTTAAAAACTACCTCCTGCACCAGTGCTTCTACACTGTAAAAGAATTTATTGATTTTAATAAAAGTTAAATTCGTCTTGTACTTTATCACGCCATTGCTG
>NNCF01129010.1:295279-361115 GCA_002313205.1 Laupala kohalensis
ATATATATATATATATATATATATATATATATATATATATATATATATAATGTATTTATTATTTTTGTTTATTAATTTTTTTTATTTGTTTACTAATTCATTACTTTCGTTTTCATTGATAATTGGTGTCCGCGACGCGCAGGACGAGTGGGAGAAGGAGTTGGAGCGCCTGACGACTCGCTTCGAACGCGAGATGCAGACGCGCCGCGGTCGTCGTCCCGACGAGCAACGCGTGCTCACCCTCCGCCACCAGCAGGAGAGAGAGACCCTGGAGCGCAGCATGACCCTGCGCAGAGACAAGAAGAAGGAGTCGCTCACGCGGAAACTGCTCGAGCACGAAAGGTACACCTGCCTCACACTCTCAACCCTCTCATCCCTCGTAATGGTTAGAGGGAAATAAAGAAATGGTTTATACGCACACTTTCCTCCTCTGAAGACGATTCACGGTAATTTCAGGTGGGACAAATCTCCAAAAGGTTTTCTCAAGGTCCATAATGTTTCTCCTTAAATGGAAAACTTCCTTCCGCACTCGCTGCAGTTTATGAAAACCCAAACATGTATTTTTTCTTCCATTTATTGCCTTAGGGTGAGGTTCAGACCACGAGATCTGCTATTCTCCCTAACTCTACTGCTATTAACGTCCATTATGTAACGAAATTAAATAAATAATTGAAAACTTACGATGACCTTTGATGGACTTCGAATAATCTTTCTATTACTTCGTTTCGACGTGGATGTACGCCGTCGTCAGGCTGTTAACGAAAAATTAAAATGTTATTCAAAGTCCATCAAAGGTCATCGTAAGTTTTCAAGTATTTATTCTACCTAACAGCGACTTGAAGCAAATGGTTGAAAGCGAGATGTTACGTTACCGCAGAACTTATTTGAAGTTATAATCCTTTGAGTATATGTGAGGGACAACCCGAGTGATTGCACGATGGACGAGAAAAAAAATAGAGGTTTCCCCAAACATAAATACATTCGGCACGAAAAGTAGCCCTAACAAAATAAATATCGAGAAATGCACGGAAATGGAATCTTGGGTTACAGTGCCATCTTGTAGTGAAAGAGCGAACGTGGAAATCGGTTACGAGATTTCTCCGGCACAGTCGTTGAAAATGACACGGAGGATTTTAAAAGCGTACAAAAGCTGCTGTTACCTCTCGATATCGATATGAAGAACAACTGACAAATTCTCTTCTCTTACAGAAAATAATTTACAAGATGGATACAAGCGTAAACCCGATATTTCACACTTTGAAGTTGCCACTATAACCTAAGAAACACTTCGAATTAGATAAGACTGTCGTATTCTAGAAATGAAAATAACTACGATTCGGGATTTCGGTTTCATCTATCGAGTTTACAATAACAATTTCGCCACGAGGACATGCGATCTGTTCTCTTAGTTTATTGTAACTTTGTTCATTCGCCCCCCACGTGGTCATACGTAGTTTGCAATAAAGTTTATAAAGTTCTCTGGCGAATGCATAAATCCCTGTCGTTGTTGTTGTTGTCGTTGTAATCTCAGAGATGAAAACTGATATAATTCATTCAATTCTTCCTTAAAAAAAAGCCTTCAACTTCTCTGAATTCAATTTAAGAAGACTTTTTTCTTCTCTTTGCAGTCCTGAAAGAGTTGTACTTGAACGTCAAGGTCGGTTCGTCGTATTACGAAAACAATGGAAGGTTGTGTCCCGAAACGACGAGAAAAGAAATAAATTGAGCAGAGAATCGACCATAAAATTTAAATATGTCACCGCATTGTTAACATGGAAACATCGGTTCCCGTCTCCCACCATTTTAAATCGTCTTACTCACCGTGTCTCTACTTATCTTGATTCTCATAATTCGAGAAAACTAATGTTTCTGCTACAATACGAAATGTGCTTCACTTGCAGTAGAAGTGCGTAGGACGCCGACGCTGTATCCTTCTCTAAATAACCAAAAACCAACACATTTGCTTTTATGTGCGGGTCGTCGGTCTTTTTCAAACAATTTCATAATCGCACATATTGTGAGTATATCATTGATATAGCACTTTTTATGGGAAGTTTACAAGCGAAAAATTATGATACAAATTGTTCCCCTAATCGGCGCATAGATTTTCGTATGATATCACTCAAAAGTTCCCACGGAATGTTTTATTAAGTATTATTTTTAAAAATTCTAAATTTTATTTCTCAAAAATAATCAGTCTCGACGAATATTTGAAGAAGAAGAAAGAAAAAAACATAATAGTTCTTCGAACTCAACAAATCTGTCCTCAACAAACCTGAGACTGGAGTTTTATTTGAGGTAATTGAACTGCTTCAGAATGTTTTATCGCATCACTTGCGAAGTTGATTAAAAATAATATTTGGTGACATATGCGGAGACATCAACTAATATTAGTCATCTATACCACTTTATTCGTCGAGAGTTAATAAGGACTATACTTTCAATTCGTTATATTCCTTGTATACTTTACCACACCTTCATTTAAACGATGTTAACAATATCGATTACAGCACAAAATTATTTTATTGAACACTTTACATTGTATTTTGTAATTCCTAATAGTAATATTTTCATCTGGATTGAGCCTTGGTGAGGTTTTTTACACTCAAAGTCATGTAACTTCGCAAACGAAAATCATGTAATATGGCAAATGGCTAACTCGAATTGCCAACTTCTACGAAATAATGTTATATCCAAATGAATATTTATAGCAGTAACAAAAGTGACTATTTGCTGTAAAGCATGGGTTCCGAACCTGGGGTTAATTTCCCCCGGTGAGGGGGTAAAACAGCGGAGGATAATAATGCTCGTTCCAATTTTCTGCGTAAATTGGAACTTTACCAACGCAGAGTTCAAGTTGGTGATATGTCGGTGTTGACACGCCTGTTTGAGGAGCAATTGGTAAATGACGAATCTGAAAAATTCACTTTTGTAAATTCTGAGATTCACCATTTATCTGCAGTAATAGACTCACTGAAGCAGTATTTCCCGGTCACGGACAATCCTCAGTCCAGTTCTTGGATGTTAAGACCATTTTCTACCGACGATGGAATTTTTTAAAGACGAAGATGTGTCAGCCGAAGTAGAATTTCTCGCACTACGCGAGGATAGCACTCTCAAAGAGGAATTATGACCTCGGTACATCTTGGGGAAAAGTAGGGGCTGTATACCCTCCTATAGCTGACAGAGCTCTAAGAATCATAATATATTTTGCTATCACTTGTAGATGAGAGAGTGGTTTCTTACCTTTAGTAACAGAAGAAACAAAGGCCAGAAACCGTCTCAAAGTGGAACATGACTTGAAATCCTCGTTAAGTGAAACTAAACCTTAAAAAACCCTTGCGGATGCAAAACAATTCCAATCTTCACATTAACTGGCATTAATTAATCAAAGATGTACATTTAAATTGTAATTACGTATATTTTTGTGCAATTTTATGATTTAAAAAAAGGCTATTTGTACGACAAACAAAGACCCAAGGTAATATTCGTTCCACACTTTGCTCGATGCAGAAAGAACAGAACAGCGCCACTAGAGTCAGTGAATTGATTGAGGTCCGAGGTTGGCTATGAATTCAATTTCGAATATGTTGCCAACTGAACGCCAGGTACCCTTGTAAATTACTCTTATGAACGATGGCTACATTGAGTTCTATACCAACATCAAGCCAATAAATAAATAAATATAAATAATTTACGGTCGAAAGAGCTGATACAAACTGCGTATGACCACATTGAGGACAATAAAGGAATTCACTACAAAATAAACTAACGAAAGCAGTGCATTTCACATTATAATAAATTTATTGTCAAAAAACAGTACAAACTGCGTATGACCACGTGGAGGACAATAAACTAATTTACTCTCCGGAAGCAAGCAAGGGACCATCCCATCAATTCGGATCAAGGGCCCTAAGACAGAGGCGGATTCAAAAATTTCAGGAAAAGTTCCTAGAAAAGATAAAAAGTTAGCTGCGAGTTATAATAAATATATAATGTCAATATGTTTGTAATTTTACGCAAAAAAATTACACGTACAAGTTATTATGGAACTATATATTATTCTGAGTATAGTGTTTAAAAATCATAAGAATTGAAAAAACACTAAATTCACGATTTATTGTTACAATAAACACTTTGCCCCTAGACAAAGCCTAGAGAACCTGCATAATAAATCCACGTCTACCCGAAGGAAAAACGGAGAAAAACCCGGGCCATTTCCGTTCACGGTTTTTTCTTAAGTTGAATTCTCGAAGCAAAGTAAGATGACTTTTACTACGCGTTGCCAGAAAAGCCCGAGAGACGAGATCACGAAGGAGACGGGACAAGAGTAGTTCATTTGAAAGAAGACAGTTGTCTGTGATCTCTGCCGTGTTGTATCCTTCCTCGTGCAGTTCGTCGCCCTTGGCGGTGCGGGGCGCAACGGAAAACCACCGACTGGAGACGCTACGCGTCGCTGAGTCAGACGCCACGAGAAGCAGCAGCGACAAGACCGACAGGCGCAGGCAGGGCATATAGCTTTTCATCTTATCTACGAAATTTTGAATTCGCCTCTGCCTTAGGAATTGCCCTTGATGGAATATGTCCCTTGCTTGCTTCCGGAGAGGAAATTAGTTTATTGTCCTCCACGTGGTCATACGCAGTTTATAACTTGTTTTTTGACGACACATTTATTAATTTTTCGGTCATCAACCTTTTGGACCTTACAGACCACTAAATTAATTGTTTTGAATTCCGTGGACCTTCTAGTGATCTTTATAAAGATGAATACGTTTGTCAGAGAATGACCGAGGAAATTTAAATTTAAGAAATAGACACATGCATATTTAACACGACAAAAGTAATATGCTTCTTAATTATATAAATACTTATTTAATCGAACATATTTATTCAACTGATGAAACAAAATCTTAAGATTATTGTGTGTCTCTTGTCCAAGATCGATTTGGTTCAACATATTATTCGATATTATAATTCAAATCAGAAAAAAATACTAATTTGTTTTCTGTTTTTCAAAAATTATTCGAAAAAAATTAACAATGCAATATTTAAAGCACAGCAAACTAAGTTCAAAAAATTGTAATCAATACCTAGAATTCTTTGTGGACAGTCAAACTTTTCTCGTGGACCACCAGTCGCTCACCGACCACAGATTAGCGATAGCTTGCTGGAGGTTACATACATAGTTTTATACGCTTGCATTTAATTGTTATGTGATCCTGGCATTCATCTGAGCGCGACAGTATAAATTTTATTCCTTAATAATGTGTATAGTCGTTTTTAGTAGTGTTTTCGAAAAAAATTAACAACTCATTATATTTTGCAAGTAGAAGATTGAAATTAATAAATGTCGTCACAAACACAATAGTGATCATTCCCGAATAAGAATAATTTTTTGTCACGTTTGATTTCTTTTATAAAAAATAGTGAAGGCGATGTATCGGCCAAAACTGGAAAAATATCACGCTTTTTGAAACATTTCAGGTTTAAAAAATTAATATTAATTCATGAAACCAAATTTTTCACTCGTGTATATGCAAAACACAATTAAAAATCCAATGACGGTAACTGTATTTTTCTGCGATTTTTATTCTACTCTCCACAGATATTAGAAGTCAGGGGTTTACAATAAAAAACTCGACAGTAGTTCTTGGAATGACGGAGCAGTGGCAGAGTTCAGTCTCTAGAAGTCGTAGTGAAATAGGCTTCTATTTACACAGCGTTATTTGCTGACCACGGTCACTGAAGGGGATCTGGTGTAATAAGGCCCTTAAAATGTTAGAGATAAACATTGTGATACAGAGTCAATACAGGAACGAATTAGGCTGGTCGAAATCAAAGAGTCTACTCGCTAATCCCTTGATCTTATTTGTGGAAGGTAACTTCTTGTCAATATCCCTAAACGTAACCGAGAAGACACGTTTCGACGATCTTGCAGTGACCTCCTTCAGGGTCGGTTTTCAACACCCCGATTCTCGGATATCCAAGAAACATCGCTATTAATTTTTCGTGATGTCGCATTGAAAGTATTGCCTAGAACAAAATTAACCAGGATTCTTGACTACACTTGCGTGTATTTTAATATACATTGGTGTAATTGATATATTACAATATATCCAGAAGAATGTTCCAAACCCTGAAACGTATCTTTGTTAAAACCTAGCCATTTCTTCAGTTGTTGATTCGTAAATGAGAACCTCTGAATGAGTGCATTATTCAGCCACAGGTTCACCGAGAAGATTTAGGGGACGTGGGGCTGTTCCCTTCCCCACATCTTCCAATACTACCCAATAGGTCGAACTTGGAGTTCGACCATCTATAACTCCATCTATAAAGTACATACTCGTAGGAAAATATTTCAATTCTTTTTCAGCGTACATAATTAGTACGCCTATCACAAAAAGCATCTAAACAAAGCAGATATTAATACACGTAAAGAATTAATAAATAAGAGAATATTTAAATAATGTATAATAACTTCCGGTCAGGTGAAAATGGCGACGAGTCGGGAATCGAACCCGGGACTCCTACTTTGATCGTAGGGGTGTTAACCACTACACCACCCATTCGCCTTCCACAACTGTACACCGTCTCCACCCAGACCTAAAGCTCAGAAGACCTGAGACATCCCCGTGCAGGAGATAATTCAACCAGGCAGCACACTATGCTGTGTGCACACAAATATACGCATAACGAACCTTGACACATTTGTACGTTTGAAACTGGTAATTAAGTGCACACAGCATAGTGTGCTGCCTGGTTGAATTATCTCCTGCACGGGGATGTGTCTTAGGTCTTCTGAGCTTTAGGTCTGGGTGGAGACGGTGTACAGTTGTGGAAGGCGAATGGGTGGTGTAGCGGTTAACACCCCTGCGATCAAAGCAGGAGCCCGGGTTCGATTGCCGGCTCGTTGCCATTTTCACCTGAAAGTTATCAGATATCTTCTCTGCGTGTTCTCTTACTTCCTGCACTTACCACGTACTTTCTCACACGGAAAAATATATGCCTAAATAATGTATAGTTCTTGAGATCACTCCAGTATTAAGCTTATTCCGTTTCTGTAACTTTACAATTGCCGATCAATAATTGATCAATGAATTATTCATAGACCATTAACTATCCTGACTAGACAGTCGAAAACATGACAAATTAATCGTATTTTTCAATTCTTTTAAAAATATATTTCATGTATAATTTGGAAGCTCTCCTCGCATTATCCCGCAGAGCGGCGACGGCTGCGTTGGTGGAGAAGCAGAGTCGAGAGATGTTGGAGCTCATCAACGAGAAGCGAAGCGAGTTCATGATGGCGGAGTCCCTCTACTTGGACGACGGCGACGGCTTCGCAGAGGACGCGCTGCTGCCGTATCCCAGCCAAGCGCCCGCCCCTGCGCCGCCCGCGCTCTCCAAGTTCGAAGTGTACCACGATCCCGTAGAGTTCGCAGACATCGACCAAATCGCCATCTCGGTAAGTGCCTTACATGCACGCTCACCACCAAGTCATCCCGGGTCCCATTCCCGGTGGGGATAGAAAAATTTGTATTTCTTTACATTGATGTCCCCGTTCATACAGCTGTGACTACTGATAAGCGAACCCCCTCCCCCCTCTTTCTACCCACCTACTACTACTCCTAGTATCACTAACACTTACTACTCCAACTAACCCCTCCACGTGGGCCAAGTTGTTGGTAAACTCAGCTAAGCGGCCCACCTATACTTATACCATTCTACCCTCCTATCGCTCCAAGTAGATAAACTTCATTAGAACGCTACACTTCCCATTTACAAATACTACAATATGAATACATGCACACCGTGGATGGATTGAAAAAAGGTGTATGTACGTCCCGAGGATGCGCAGGGCAAGCCATAAAGACATTTATTCCAGCATTATTTAGACCTAAATCGCCCCCGTTTGCTTCTTGATTATCTCTAGTCTTGTCTTATTCTGAGTATTGTTGAAGAGCGCTACTTCTCCACGAAACTTAACCTCGTGTTGAGTATTTTTTATAAGATAGAGAGACTCACAAAAAAAAGAATAGTCTGATGTATTATTAAATAATTTATAATCTAATACATAAAAATTCCTTTAAATTAAATAGAATGATTTATGACTACCAAACAAGCAATCACTTTACACCTCATAAATAGCTATTCTTATAAAAAAAATGTCGTATCCTTATCCAGTAGTCGGGAAATAAATTTTCCTCAATTTTTAAAGCAATATACGTCATTTTAACTATTTCAGCGATCACAAATTCACACGTCTCAAAACTACTCTAAATTCACGTCCTATCGCATCTCCGAATATGTTGTCTCCCTTCAACTTTGTCGAAAACATTAAACTAATCTATATAACGCTTTTAACTTCACTCCCAAAACATGTCTCGCGTTTCATCAGCTGTTCCAACGTCCTCTTTCACCTCAACGCACATAAGTGACACTCCGTGTGTTCACACGACACAGTAGGGTGGGGGAACCCAAAATAGTCACGTCAATAATGTACATATGACAATTTCTTGAACAAATTTATGACTAAAAACCATTATTGAACGGAGTAAAAATCGCATCACAATGTCCCATAAACTTTGAAAAACTTCTTCAAAATGTGTTACACCGTGTTGGAAAAGGAAGGGTCAACATTTTATGACAAATAGTGATAAGGGAGAGGGGATACGAGTTGAAAAAGCACAAAAATTCTTTGGCGTATAAATAAAAATACAAGCTATTAATATTTTTAACAATTAACGATCACGGGAGAGCATATTTTTAACACTGAAAAAAATTGAAACTGAAAAATATATGCAGCGCCATCTGTTGCAAGACTAATGAAAAGGTAAATGCCTCTTATTTCAAGTAATATTGAATAAAGTAGGCGCCCACTAAAACACGGAGAGAATTAAATTAAGTATAAGACATCGTCACAGAATGCAGTAAAAAGCTAACTGATGAAGATATTCTACAACCTAAAATAATTCAGAAAAGTTCCACTTTGCTACAGGGAATTATGACAATTTCGAGCAATGATTTTCGAATGTTTTGGGTTAATTACCTTAGGCCCATTGCAACGACGTTATAAATTCTATCCTCCGTAAGGCAATGTTCATTTGTCACTTTAAACACGAGAAAAAGAAAAAAACTACACCAATATTTGAAACTTCAACTTGAATGAAATCGATAGATCCTGCTGCAAACGTCACATCATGTTAACGAACTCTTAGTTCTGAACTTCGGTCTATTCAACACAGACCTTCGTATAGCGTTAAAAAGGATGGTTCAACTTACTTTATGTTCATACGTGAAATAATTCACATTTAAAACTAAAAATGTTGAACCTCGATCTTGGTCGAGCATGTCATAAATAGGGTAAACAATTTACTCTTCCTGACCTTTCGTGAACACTGTACGAAACTATGGAATGCCTTCACAGTGGAACAGTCTGGAATTTTCGTGCTTGGCGCGCTATAGAGGACTTAAGAACATTAAATAGGTTTTAGATAACCCAACGGAGCCATGTTTTCTGTGTTCCAGCTTTCATAATCTCTTTCTACAACTCAGAGAGTTCATTTTCATGAAAATTCGATATACCCATTAAAATGGCCGAGTTACGGTTTCCCCTATTTTGGGTTATGTTCAAATTTCTCGATTAACTATTTATGATATGAAACGAAAACACAGGTATACTAGAAACAAATAGCGCAAACTTGAATATGAAATAACTACATTTTACTTAAATGGTTACAGAATGTACTTACTAGTGGTTCAGGAAGACACAAAGCTGTAATCTCGTACAAAACCAGCACTTGTCCATGATGATGTCAACTCAAAAACATTCGATCCACAACAGTTGAAAAGCGAGAGGAAAAGCAGGTGTATACATTGCAGCATTTCTTATGTAGTTTTCCACTTTGCACTGTCATCTAGTGCCTATTTCTCACAATGGGTGCACTTGGTTAATACTTCGTATTGTCTAGACGTGTCTCTTTCTGAAGGAGACATTTGAATGGTCGTTAAAAAGCGCGCTAGAATTTCATTACGAGCTATGCAGGTCGCTCATTCGCTGGAATACATTCTCACCACTTCCACCAACCCCCTAAGAAATAAATAACCTGGAACACCCAATGCTTCTCTCTTCTCTTACATATTACAAACAACCCACTTATTAAGCTTTTTTATGTCGTTCTACTTATCGCTTCCCAAACCCAGACAATTATTCATCCAAATAAAATTAAGTATGAAATAGGATACAGTTCACATTTAAAATGAACAGAAATAATTTTTTACACATTAGTAGCTCCTCCCAGCATCAATTCTGTTCGACCATAAAACTAGTCAAAGTAGAGGCAGTTACAGTAAAATAAGTTTTGTCAGTTAAGGCAGTTACAGTAAAACCTTTTTTCCAGTTATGTAACTTCATAGCGACATTAGATCCAATATAAAAGAGAAATTAAATGTGTTATTTTCAATTCAAGAAAATTACTTGGCAAAATCTATAATTTTGAATACCTACTAGGTTTTTAAAGTAGAAAAAAAAATGTTTTGAAAAAATTCCTTTAACATTTTATAGGTAGCACAAGAAGACCAGAAAACCTTCACAGATCTAGTACGACAACTTGTAGGTCGCTGCGGATCTGATATTGAAAAAGCAAGGTGAGTTAGTTCAATTAATTAATGTTAAAGGATTGCAGATGAAATTCTTATGGATTTGCTAATTCTAATATACAGTAATGCTAATTCTAATCTAATTTCTACTTTCTCCCTTTGGATCTATCTCTTCATAAATAAAATTCTAAATATGTTTTTGTTTTTTGTTTTTTGTTTTTTCTTTGTTATCATTTTTCCATCTATGTGAATGAACAGCACACAAGAAACAACATACAATATAGAAAAACTAAAAAGAGATAAATTGATAGGCTCTAAATGGTTTGCAGCAAATTAAGTTAATGACTGGCACAGGAGCAAAGTAGGAGCTGAAGTAATAATAAATTTATTGTCAAAAAACAGTACAAACTGCGTATGACTACGTGGAGGACAATAAACTAATTTACTCTCCGGAAGCAAGCAAGGGACCATCCCATCAATTCCGATCAAGGGCCCTAAGGCAGAGACGGATTCAAAAAAATTCAGCAAAAGTTCCTAGATAAGATGAAAAGATAGCTGCGAGTTATAATACATATATAATGTCAATATGTTTGTAATTTAACACAAATATGTTTGTAAATTTACATGTACAAGTTATTATCGAACTATAGATTATTCTGAGTATAGTAATTAATAATCATAAGAGTTGAAAAAACACTAAATTCACGATTTATTGTTACAATAAACACGCCCCTAGACAAAGCCTAGAGAACCTGTATAAGAAATCCGCCTCTACCCGAAGGAAAACCGGAGCAAAACCCGGGCCAGGATGGGGAAGTAAATATGACGAATAAATAGAATATGTTCTTCTCCTCTTTTACAGAACAATATTCCGGTGGATAACAGTCAAAAACCTAAATACCATGCAATTTGATGAGAACTTAAGAGGAGACACACCAATGGGGCTGCTAAGGGGAATAAAACACGGAACAGAAAGTTACCACGTGCTGTTCAAACGACTTTGCAGGTTAGTAATGTTCAGCTAATTTATGACACTATGGTATATTTATTTATTTATTTATTTTTGGGACTTTAGAGCTCGTCAACATCTAGGTCATTAGAGTCCATACTATGGTATAACGGGTAGATATAATTATTTTGTGAAGTTTCTGCAATCAAATAATCTAATATTTTTCAGTTACGCCGGTCTTCATTGTGTTGTCATCAAAGGATACTCCAAATCAGCTGGTTATCAACCAGGAGTAAAGTTTGAAGACAACAGATTCAGAAATTCATGGAACGCTGTTTACGTCGCCGGAGCGTGGAGATTTGTGCAATGCAACTGGGGAGCACGACATCTAGTGAATGCTAAGGAGGTCCCTAAAGCAGGAGGAAAAGGAAAATCAGACAGTTTAAGGTACGGAACAAAATGAGAGAAGTATATGGATTGGAAAGTTTTACTTAGCAAGGCAATTATGAATCATACTTCAAAAAATAAAGGAACCATAACTTATGAAGAACATCACTGAGATAATTTTACTTCTCACTACAAATTAATGTTTCAGCCAAAACAATTGTTATGGAATTTTTTGGTGGGAAGAAAATGTGGGTTTTCCCTTCTCAGTCATTTTATCACAGATTGAAAATTCGAGAGAATTGAAAGAAATGTATGAGTAGAATACTATTCAACACGTATTATAATTACATAATAGTTTTTAAGCAATTTTTGAATTGAGAAATGCATAAAAATCTTCAATTCTGTAGGAATTATTAGAAACCAACTGACCCCCAAGTCCTGTGAAACAATGTCATTATGAAACATTTAATTTCAAGTCAATTTATTGTAATAAAAAATTCATAATGACAAGAAAAAAAAAATTAAATCAAATGAATAAATGACCCTCAGACTAAATGTATACAATTGGTTTTGACAACCCATTACTCAATACAATTAATTTATTTATTTACTTAAAATATCAATATTGTTATATTAAATTGTCATTACCATAAAATTGGTTTACTGCACACTTTGTAATAATGAAAAATTGATAAGTAATATAAAAACAAAAATTTTAATGTTATTGTCACTTCACTTCAGAAATTAAAAACTCTTTCTTGAGAGAAAAGATTTATTTCTACATAGAGGTAGCTGCATCAGTGCTAATAGTCTTCTCAAGACATCAATGGAGATTTTCCTGTTCACTAATGTCATGGTAAAATTGTTCACAAGGAAACAAATTGATTATATTCCCTAGCAAAACAAGAGATTTTATTTCATTATAGCAGAATTTTTAATGCACTATGAACATAAATTGTACTACAGGTCATCAAGACATTTTGTTATTATTTTTAACAATTTAAGATTTAATTGATAATTGAATTAATTAAATAATTAAGATGTTAAATAGTTAATAAAATGGAAAAGAAACAAGAAAAATATGAAACATGCAATATGAAAATAAATAACAAATATAACTACAATAATATCCAAATCCACGTTTCATATTAGTAACTATTTCTTTTTTTTTTATATGATAGGTATGAATACGACGACCATTATTTCCTGACGGATCCAAGAGAATTCATCTACGAATTCTTCCCGCTGCAACCCGAATGGCAACTTCTTAAGAGCACAATCACACTTCAAGATTTTGAGGAACTGCCTTTTGTTCGGTCGCTTTTCTTCCGATACGGCCTCTATTTTCCTGATTCCAACACAAAAGCAGTAATGTACACCGACTCCACAGGTAAAGATAGCCTCTCGTGACTATATATCTATCATGTCAATCTAATCACTAAAACCTAATTCTCCAGTTACTTCTATTATTGAAGTATGTAATTATATAACACTTTTTATTTGTAGGAGCTGCAACAGTTAGAATAGCAATGCCAGCACATATGCAATCCAGTCTCATATTTCACTACAATTTAAAATTTTATGATAGTGACGGTGATGGTTTTGATGGAGTCAGTTTGAAGAGATTCGTTATGCAGGTAAGCAATAGAAGACCCAATCACAAAGTACGGACTACTGACAAATTAATAAAAGAATATAATGTAGACTTAACAAAAAGTCAATTCATTTTCATAGAACAAAAGTTGTGTAGTGAAAGTGTATTTTCAGGGCATAAAAACCTTCTTCTGAATGAGAAGTTGCATCTTCATAACCCATAACACTTTTCTAAACAACTGTACCAAGGGAGATGGAAAATTGTCTATGATTATAATTGGTAATGGTGGTGCATTCAGTTTTAACTTAAAATTGAATGTAAATTATTGTCAGTCAAATAACTTGCATTCTATTTTAAATTGTCATTAAACAAACAAATAATTATGCAATAGAAATCATAGAAAAAATACAAATGAGCTGATTTCAAATTTTAACAAAAAAAAAGTTATTTAAACTCTAAATTATTTTTTTTAAGATTTAAAAATTATGTAGTTCTTTCTGTTTCAAATTATTATTTTACCAGGCAAGAGTTTACTTTAAAAAAAGGTCTTGTTTTATCATAAATTCCATTTGACATTTCCTCTTGCAGTCTGTGGTTGGTAATATAGTAGCGTTCCGAGTACACGCTCCTTGTAGCGGAGCATTCCTTTTGGATATCTTTGCGAATGCTGTTACACCCAAAGAATACCTCACTGGAGAACCGATGAAGTTCAAAAGCGTTTGCAAATTCAAAATTGCTTGTGAGGAATTACAAACAGTCATGGTGCCCTTACCAGATTGCGCTAGCGGAGAATGGGGGCCCACAAAGGCTACAAGACTTTTCGGTCTGGTACCTATCACTCATCAGGTAAATATTTTTCTTCTATTCATTTGGAATATTTTCTTGTTATTCATAAGATGAATGCTAACTACAAGCTTAATATATTTGTAAACATATTTCTTTCAACAATATGAATTTATCTCAGAATACCAGTAGTTAATTAGATGAAGAATTTATAATTTATTTGAACTTTTTCTTAAAATAGTTCATTCGCTATCATTTAATCACATTATCATATTATGGCAATAGTAAATAAGCTACGGAAGGTGTGATGGTGATAGTGAAAGTCTCAAAATCAGGTTACAGAAAGTATTCAAAGAAATATACTTTCCAAGATTTTATTCTTTACAAAAGCTAGTATTGTACTTTTATTTACTTTAAGGATCTCAAATATTTCAGTATTATTTGAAAACACTGAAAAAAATTATGAAGATTTTTATTTTAGAAGAGAAAAACTATCTTTCCATACAGTGATTGTCCCCAAATATTTTAGAACTGCGTCCCTCATTGTAAAGATCATTTCTGGCAGCGCTGTGCCTCTAACGTAAACAACTCATAGTATCATAATATTTCAATAACAATTATTAGCCTTTGAACTACAAACTTAAGATGACGATTAAGTAAAAAAATGATTCAATTAATCTGTATAAAACTTTTCATATAACAGTGTGGCTATGAATATTAAGAGGCAGAGATAAAGAAATGAAGTGTAAAAATTATAATTTTGTTTTAAAAAAATTAAAGGAATTAATTGATGAAATAAATATATTTAAATTTGCCTCGACAGAAGCCTCTTTCGCACACTTTAGGAACCACTGCCACAGAGTATTCAGGATAGAAAGATGCAAACAGTAAAATTAAAATACATAAAGTTAAAAAACAAATGTAATTTTAAAGCATTTACTTTATTTTTTGCAGGACGCTTTGGTATTTGCAGGACGGGAGCTGGAGCTACAATTCCGTATGTCCCGCCCACTAACAGATTTCATGGCAACACTGCATAAAAATGGAGTAGAAGAGAAACGCCTCTCCAAATTTGTCTCCCACGCCATCACTGATGACGATGTCGTTACTTTTCACATCAGCTTCCCCGAGGAGGGGCAGTACGGTCTCGATATATACACCCGTGAACTTGGAGGCAACCAACTGGATGGAAGTGGAGAGAAACATCTTCTGACGCATTGCTGCAAATACCTCATCAATTCATCCAAACGAAACTAATCCGTCGACCAATCGGTCTTACCACCACCATGCTGTTGCAAATATTGTAAATATAAATATCAGACCCTTGGTCTTGTACTTTCAGAGTAGCGCAGTAAAACATTTACATTAACAAACGTGTAAATTGAAGCAATTGTTTTTAAGTTGTATATTTAAGCAATTGTTTACAACAGTTATACCTGACTCCTAGTGATATAATACTTGTTTGTTATGACTAATCACAGGATTAAAAATGATTCTTGAATCCCATAACTGTAATAATGTATTAATTTGTTAGAATAAGTATATTTAATTGACCTGCTTGGTATAAATAACTGAAGATCTATTAATTTCCTAAACTTTGAGTTAATAACAAGAGTTTGTGCTTCACGATTCTCATAACTCAAAGCAAGGCGCAATGCTTTTAAGCCGTTTGATTCAAATCACGACAGCAAGATGTAAAGCAACTGTAGAAGAGGAACTGTGCTTAAGATATATTAGAATATATCGTGATAAACGACTAAGAGTCATTTGAAGGTGGGAATAATGTAAAACATTTCATAACTTCCACATTATTAAATTATGAGTAGTTTTCACAAGTGTTAACATTAATATATGCTCTAAGACAGGAGTACATCCTAGTCAACGAGTTACTCAGGCACAATGGGTACAGGTAATTTAATATGAAACCTAATTTTCTCATATGATTCCCATACACAAATGGATCTATCTTCAACCAAAATGTATATTTATTAGAAATGACAATTCAATAAACAGGTACAAGGAAATGCACCAAATACATACGAACATATTCTCAAAATAAAAGGCATTTGAATTTACAGGGAACCTGTAAATATGACAAAGTTCAACATCAATGAGCATGACATAGACATTTTATGAGCCTTAATCACATAAAGACAATGGACAACTAAGTTTCTCAATGTAAATTAACATGCTGGTACTAACATGCTCATACAATTGGAAGAATGCTAGATTTTTTATTCCTTAATACCAAAATATAAATACTCTGTATTACATATACACTTGGAAATAAATGTTTTAATCATTTCTTGATTGTGTTTATATTGAATCAATTCCACAGAATCTTCTATTTTATTCTTTTATCAAAAGCTTGTATACAACAAGAAACCAAGAAAATAATTCAACAAATTATGTAAAGTGTTCCTTTTCCCTTCAACCACACCTTTTACGAGTATTCCTTGGCTACATACATTTTAAAATAATCATTTTCATAGGTGGTAGTAAATTTCATTGGCAACAAGAAAAATGTATCATAGACTTAACTAGTCAGTGAGCCTGTGCAAGGATTATGCAGTTCAGAGAGAAACGATTAGTGGACCCATTGTATCATGAAGGAAGAAAAACATATACAACAGTTATCCACAAAGTATTTTGTTTTTAACGTAAACAACATAAGTGAGAAATGAACATTAAGTCTTTAAAAGTTATTAAGTAAAAAACTTTGTTGTCAAAAAAGCAGTTGCAAACTGTGTATGACCATGTGGGGGATAATAGAATAATTTTGACAATGAAAATTTTTTTATTATCTTTTATATTCTCAGTAAATAACTCCTTCCTATGTGTCTCAATTATAGACAATTATTATAAAGGCAGAATTACTGGTATACCAAATCTTCTTTAATTACATTTGATCATTACAATTTTTGCAACGTTTTGAAGTATCATTGACCTCTTCTTCAGGGCTAATGAAAACACACAACATTTTAGTATTTTAGTACAGTTTTTATTATCATTTTCACAATTTAACTTCTATTACTTATATATTATCTAAAAAACAAGATACTTTAAAACATACCTTAGATTTATTTTGAAGTACAATGTAACCTTCCATAATATTTCAAATTTTAACAGATATGTAACTGTAACAGACATCATTGGTTTTTAATTACTTCATACAATCCAAGGTATGTTTTGAAGTATTTTGTTTCTTATAAAAACTTTAACGTTGTATTTTAGTATTATATTCTATCTACTAAGGGTGTCTGAGTAAGTTCAGAGTGATAAATATGTATATCAATGTGAAATTAGTTAGTATATGTTGTGTGTTTTCATTAGCCCTGAAGAAGAGATCAACCACACCTCAAAACGTTGGCAAAGAATGTAATAATCAAATATAATTAACCAGTATTCTGCCTTTATATAATTGAGACACAACGATTGGAAGGAGTTATTTTCTGATAATAAACTAAGTTACTCTCCGGAAACAAGCAAGGGAGTCTTGAGCAACGTCACCCATGAGGTAGTTTTTATATTAACTACAGTCTGTGGAGTCTACAAGCAGTAAACGGCCTCAAAACATATCACGACTCGAAACCCATTTGTACTCAAATGAAATATAAAAGGTATAAAACATAGCTGAAAATTGTTAAAGAAATGCAAGATTACAATGCCTCTAAAAACTCTTCAGAAAATAATGTTGGTTGTGATTCTTCATTTTGTAAGAAAATACGACCATTAAGGGATATTTATAAAATATTCTTTTTTAGAAATACATTGCAGTGATTGGATTGTTATCTCCCCTCTTTTTGCATACTAAAATGCATACTTAATGCATTTTCTTCATACTTCAGTTTTGTCAGGAAACAGTTCTAAGAAAGAAATAATTTGAAAATTTATACTACAACAAAAAATATTTTTCCAGGAGTATAAAAAATAATTAGGTACAAAATAAATCAAAGACAGACCTCAAAGCTTTTATGTCAGAAAATTTTTCTTGAAAACCAATTACTTACATTAACATGTAGGAAGCCTTGACAATATCGTTCCGTCCTATTTTCAGTCTGTTGCCAGGGAGACTGCACAGTGACCATTTCATTACAACCATGGGCAACTACGTGGTATAGTGGTCAGGGCACTCATCTGCCACTTCCCGGGATGGTGAAACCAACCACAGCTGGTCTCCGAGTTAGTTGTAGTTGTGGAGAACTAGAACCATCCAAAACTTGTGCACCAATACACACTGCTTTCACAGATGGGTTAGAGGACAAGTTGATCCAAGTTAGCAGCTTCAATATTCCACACAAACCCTTGATAAGTAGTCACTGCAAACAGGAAGAGGTAGAGATCTACCTGCAAGCATTTGCTTCAAAAAAATTAAAGCAGAATCTTTTATAACTACATATCTGAATTAAAATATGATATTATTTTATCTTCAAAAATGTTAAATTCCACAATTTTCCATGTTTAAGAAAAAGATGGAAATACAAGATTAAAAAATATTGAAGTATGTCAGGATAAGTAAAACGTGGGACTTTTTTTAAATTTTTGTCCAATATGCTGTTTGGTAGGAAATATTGGCAAAGCAGAACAACAATAAGCCCTGAAAGATGCCCAACCATAATTTGAAATTCAAGCATTTTGAGGTGAGCTAAAGATGACACGCATAGGAAATTAACTAAATTAAATGAGAATGTTCAGTTTTTCTTAGCATATGTTTCAATGTGAATCATGAACAAAAACTTAGCTTTACATCAGTTTGATATTGATTCTCTGTAAATAAATCAATCACACATTTCACTTGCACATATTATATTATAGACAATCATATTATGTTCACCAACCAGTTTCTACCAACACATGGAATATTAATTCTTTAAAAGAAGTGTTGTATCAACAACGTTTCAGAACAAAGTTCTGTCCCCCCATCAGGTTGCATTATACATTAATTCCTAAATCAAAATAAAAGGTTGGTTAATGTATGCATTCTGAAGTGTTTATGTAATTTTGTTTGTTTGTTTTGATTTAGGAATTAATGTATAATGCAACCTGATGGGGGGACAGAACTTTGTTCTGAAACGTTGTTGATACAACACTTCTTTTAAAGAATTAATATTCCATGTGTTGGTAGAAACTGGTTGGTGAACATAATATGATTGTCTATAATATAATATGTGCAAATGAAATGTGTGATTGACTTGGCTTTACAGTTATGATTTGACAATACTACACACTATTCCAATACAATTAAAATCCCAGACAACTGAAGTATGAGATTCAAAGCAACTAATGCACATCATAATACAAAAATATTATGAGAACTTACATAAGAGGCACTACTGAAAGGTGCATAAACACAACTGAAATAGGTTTGTTTTCACAAAGGAAGAGAGGAAAGACCCAACATGTAAAGTTTAACATACATCCACACTTTTACAATAGCATATGACCTTCCCTCGCCTGCTACAAGTAGGCACTCTGCATCATAGCTACCAACAATCCTCTTCTTTTTAAGATGTGGTGTAGTTGAAATTCAGTCACAAGCAGACACGGAAATTTTATGATTAATGTTCTCTGTGAGTGTTTCTATTATTTGAAAAGTCTTCACACAGGTCAACAATTGTGCAGTATAATTTTTTAGGAATTTACAGCAGGGTCACTTCAATAATACATCAATTGCAAGACATCAGTCACAAACTCCACCTACATGAGTAAAAACCACCACTCAATATTTAATTTTAGATCTATAATTGTTCTCAAACCAACTGTTCAGCAAGATAGAAAACTATTTAAAGACTTTACTCCAATGATAATACATTGACATTAGATTAAATTTTTTTGTAATTTCAAAATTATATATGAAAAACACTTAAACTCAAGTATTGCAATAAAGTGTAGAGTGAACAGACAAAAAGAAAATAATTAGACTTATGATATATATAGTGTTAGTCTATTAAAGGTTGTTAGTCTTTCATTATTTATTTCATTTGATTATATAATGGATGTTAAATGTAATAGACAAAAAGAAATGTCAAAATTAGAGAGAAAAAGTGTCATTTTAGACGTAATCAAATTATATAGCAGTTGTATATTGATAGTGGATTCGGGAGAAAATTTTTTTGAAAATGGGGCAATTCTGTTGAAGAATGGTGGAGATCATTTTGAATTGACAGATATGTGAACTGTGTTCATTCAAGAATAAATTGTTTAATTTCAATATCATGTTTAGTAGAAACATCTTGCTTTCAAAATCCTTTCATTCACTCAACACAAGACCACAGAAAGAGCAGCAAAAATGATCAGAGAAAAAGATCTCTAAATGTTTCCCAAAAAACTTAAGTGTGATTGACATCACTCTAGAAATATTTTATTACAAGTTATCATTTACATTTTACTTTTGAGCAATTCAAACATGCATTGAGTAGGAATAGTTCCAGGGAAAAAAACACACATTTGATACAAAGTTGCAAAAATTCATTTACATTTAATATAAATATGGACACTTCATTTTTGAAGTCATGAAAATATTCAAATTCATCATTTGCAAGAAAATCTTAAACATACAATACATTCGTAGAATTACAGAAAATATTAACAAAAATAAATATTTATTTACTCACAAGACCATGAATGCAAAATTATTTGCACACGATATTCAAAACAGTACGCTTGATAAGAATGACTGTTTTACACACTGATAGAAATTATACAATTATTTCAGGTCTTGATAAAAACTATTTCAGACTGGAAAATTGAAGGGTATTACCAACCTCCAATTTGTATATCTGTAAATTTTAAGATTATGTGGCTTTTTCCAATTGCTTTCCATTACCACATACTTTTCTTCCTTGAAATAAGCTGCAATACACTGTGAGGAATATGTACAAGCAAAGAATAAATTCACTCTGATTTAACTCATATGCTATCATTTTTTTTTAATGATAAGAGAAACTACTAAAAAGAAAAAATCGTGATGAGATGCATCATGGATCAAGACTTCTTTTAAAAACAATTATATTAAAACAACTAGATATTTGCACAACTAGATCCCAAAACTCTTTTTCATGCTAAGGTGTAACTAACCGTTAACCTACCTCCATACAATGGAGCGAGGAATTAAATTAACAACAATAATGAAGAACATGAGTATTTGGACAGACATGGTACAACTTGCAAACGTCAAAATGCAACATATTGGTCCCATTTCCTCTCTCGGACATCATATCTACAATAAATAGAATTGAAGCAGTGGCGGCAAATTTCATTTTAACTATCTAAGAATGGGAATTATAAAAAATACACCATCCTTGATGTACTAATCACCAATTGTCTTTCCTTGATTTACTTCATTATTTACATCAAACTTAGTGGAAATATACAGAAAATGACATGTTAATGAAAATAATCAATTTTTTTTGCCCCCCACCTTTTGATTCCCAATCGTCACTACTGAATAGGTGTATCTAGTGTATCTTATTTACATAAATACGACACTATAATACCATACAAGGCAAATTTCATTTCTTTGAATACTACGTCACTCGTTTGTTCTGCTCTATGTTCATTATGAGACACGCCAGTAAGCCTTCCATTTCTGCAGCTGCTTCTTCAAGTTGGACATTATCTTGTTCAAAAAGCAAAGCATCTGAAGACAGACAAGGAAATAAATAAATTTCAACAGGTTTTGAATGACATCATTTATTATTAAATAAGTTTTGCAATTACCTAAATGAATGAAAAAACAACTATTTTACTCAACAATTTTAAATTTTTTTTATGTAACTTTCATATTTTAACACAAAATTATCTGTTCTAATTTATTGCAGCAATTTGAGGAAACAGAAATATAAATAAAATAAATTTAGTACTTCTGATACATAAAAATATTTTTAAAATATAACTCTCAAACTTTTTTCACACAAAACCACAGAAAACTAAAGGAAAACTACTAAGGAAAAAAGTAATTAATAAACACCCTATTCGGAAAACTTTCATCTAATTTGACAGAAATATAGTTACTAGTTGAATTTATGAAGACATAACACTTTACTTTTAAATTTAAATAAACTTTATTGTCAAAAAGCAGTTGCAAGCTGCATATGACCACATGGGGGATAACAAACTAATTTACTCTCCAGAAACAAGGGACTATCCCATCAATTCAGATCAAGAACCCAAGGGCAGTGGCGGATTTAATATTTATAAAATAAATTATACAATAAACACATTATGTTATCAATTTATTATTCCAAAATGAATTGTGGGTATAATGTGCAGTCAAAATTCGAGATTAATGGTAACAAAAGTATTAAATGACATTCCCACCATTAAAATTTTATTTGCATTAAGAGACTTTACCTTCAAATGAAAAATTAGATGAAACAACATTCTGCAACTTTTCTATAATACTGTCAATGTCTCCGTTGATTTTTCGAACAGAACGGTGAGGAGCTTCTGTATCCCGAGTCCAACCACTGATTCCTGTCTCAGAGCAAGGAATATTTTCAGAGCAACCCTGGTACATCTGTAAACTGAGGTCATTGACAGATCGTTCGGCAAGACTTAAAACATTGGAGAGAATATCTTTAGCAGCTCCAGATTCATTCCCAAGTATATTCTCTTCGTTGTTTTGGAAGGAAGTCAGGTTTCTAACTTGAAAACTGCGACCAACGTCTTGCACTATCGGACTTATACTGTCTAAACCAGGAGGAATTGTGAATCCTTTCTTGTGATTCTTTCCAGATTTCGGAGCTACTGGCGTACTTTCTAGATGACACAAGTGTCGCTGATACAGCTTGGTGCTCTGAACTGTGTTAGGTGGGAGTAGGTCGCAGATTTTTGCCAGATGGAACTGGATTGCAAACGGGAAGATAAGATTAATTCAAATAAATTAAATTACTAAATAATTCCAAAATCATGGTAAAAAATTCCTAACTAGCAACATAGTTATATTCATTCAATAAATACAGTAATGTTTAGCAAGCAGCCATCTTTATAATAGACATTCACATTCTGAAACGAGTGAAGTAGAAGAAATGTAGAAAAAGAAATATGATAGGTATACTCCTTAAATCAATAATGTGTGATAAGAGTTTATTTATTTTAAGTGATACTACAACACAGGCATGATTCAAAAAAGAAATGAACAACTGATGCATACATAAAAGCAAAATTTAGAAAACTAGTACTAACCTTAAGTGATTTTAGTCTTTCTACCTGAGCTCCTATTTGCTTCTTGTGGTCGTCCAAATAATTTCCCAAATTTTTGTCACTACGTTCTTCAATTTTAGCAAGCAACTGTCTAAAATAAAGACACGGAATGTATTTTGAACTCAATGAACACATTCACTTTATTAAGTGCTGTATACACCAGCATCTTCATCATCCGTGAAGCATTTCCTTCATATTCCCATTTTCCTGCTGTTCAGTTTCATTATATAAATTAATTATTTATAACTTAAGTTCTTTTAGAATGGGAGTGTTAAGGTCAGAAAGCACTTACAACTAAAATACATGAAAAATATTATCAAAGAAAACAACCGCATACATACAAAGTTACAAAAACATTATCATGAAAAGAAAATTCAAAATTGAAAACTACAACCATCTGTCAGATTAAAGCAATTTCTCTTATAATATTAAATTACATCCTTGAAGACTATTGGTATGTATATTTGAGTTTCTAAACTATAAAATACTCAACATGAAATACTTTGAGGTCTTACACCAGAATCACTAAGCAACAAATACTAAGTGAGAAACGTCACTCAATTAGTAACATTTTGTTCTATAAAATGCCATTAGAAGAAATGCCATTCGGCTTTGAAAGACCTGAAATTTTAAAACCCCAGCAAAATTACCTCATTATTGAATAAAGACAGTTTTTGAGAGCTAGACAATATGTCACTTTCTAACTAATCTACGTTTCAGTTATTTATCACCACCAACTTAAAAGTTAGAGAAAACATAATATATATAAATATGTATTACTGATATATTTCTGACATACAATATACATACAACAATTTTAAAAAAATAAGAATAATTACAATAATTTATAATAGTATTGTTGCTATGTATATCCTTCAGTTATTAAAATCCTCGTGATGTTTATATTCATTCTGCTGGTTTAAAATCATCTTCCCTTCAATGTTAGCAGCTAAGATATCTTACATAAATGCAATCCCATTGAATAAATATCACAAAATTAATCATCTTTACTACATTCTTCTCAAACTAAATCTGAATGAGTAATATTGCTCCCCTGAAGAGTATATCAAAAATAGCATCGCATAAGAGAACATGTTCACACCATAGTTACTAAAAAATTTAAGTCATGATTGAAGATACACAAATTTAATTTAACTGTAATAAAATATTATAAATAAAATATTACTTTCACCTCATACCAAATTATTACTCACCTATTTTCTTCCTCTAAATTATGGATAATACTTTGTAATTCTGTTTGAGGGTTTAACTCAAGAGCATTTTGACGAAAATTACTGTGCATCCTTCGAGACCCTTCTTTCTTTACACGAGGATTACTGCCATAAATGCTACATGTACTGATGCTATTTGCTAAACTGTCATACCTGTAAAATATAGAATAAAAATTAATATCATGATCAGTAAAAACCCTGCAGCTCAATACAACAAATTCACGATATTCACTGATTTGGAATGTATACGTCCTCAGGTTCTGCAGGAAGATACTGTAAATCTTTGACAGGACTCCGCTTAAACTTATTCCTAATTACTTTGAAAAATGCACAGGTGGCTTCTCTGGATGATGTCTGAAATGTGAAACATAATTCATATTATTAAATATGTTTTCTAGTCCTTTACATTCATTTATAAACTGAAAAGATATATATTACCTCATAACAATATTCCTGCATTGGGTGAGTAAGTTTATGATGTTTATTAACTCTCCCAAGAAAAAAACAGGTTTGACATTGATTGTACTTGAAACATGATAAACACATGTAGCGAAGACCTCTGATGGGTCGCACTTTACAGTAGTCACATTTCATGTTGTGGCAAACTGCAAAAAACAAAACACTTTAGATATTGAATGCTCTTGCACAGAGAAGTGTGTTGAGGTTTTACAGCCACTTTTGTTTTAAAAAATTATGTTAGAGGGTAATACATGTTCCTTTATTTAGATCAAAGATTCAATTAAGAATATGATAAGCTTTAATAAAAGTGTGGTTTGGTTTAACATCAAAACATGAATAAAAAATACAAATTCCGAAGGTAGTTTAAATTAGAAAGTTTTGTTTGAGAGTCTATTCAGAAAATAATCTAATAATGCATTTTATAATCAATATTATCAATCAAATTCTTGGATTACTGAAGATATGCTTGATTCTGCTATAACAATTTATTAGGTAATTTATTGTTTCTTTAGGCAACGCTTTTTTCAGAAAGGCATCCATTATTTATATCTCATATTTCTATTTTTCCCAGACATTCACATAAACTGAAGCAGAGCCTCATTAATGTAAATAATAGATCTGTCACTGAATTGTATAAATATACCAAAAGATTGCCATTAAACTTGAACATATGTTATTATCTGTTTTTCACAAGGAAATTGCAGCCAATAGTTTTAGATTACTTGACAGAAATTTGCCATGTTCAAACAGTAATGGATCTGAACCAGTAAGAAAGCCAACGTCTAATTAAAAAATTACTAAATGACGTGGTGAGGGGCTGTCCACCCAGGGTCACATCCTCTAAGAGGCCTTCTAATGAGTCTTAAAACATAATATTAAGAGGTAAATTTGAACTTTAATTTTATTTTAACAGTAAAAGAACCAAGAGTAGCACTTTTTACTAATTTCAACTCTAATTTAATTTATTTTAAATTTTCTCAAACACAGCATACTAATTATAGGGGTTTCCATGAAGACTAATTCTGGGTAGATATGCTACTGCTTAATACTAATGCACTAAACAAACACGTCAGTTAAATAATTTTAATAGAAAAGAAATACCTTTCTCAGCAGTCTGAAACCGGTATAATGTAGATAACCAGACAAGCATCTGTGGTTCATTCAAGATCCAACAAATAAAATTCTCTTCAGTGATACCTATACTCCCATCACACTGAAAATCATGTCATAAAATAAAGTTAATGCATGCCTTAAATAAAATTAAGCACTTGCTTAATATACTTACATGTTGAAAACAACTATTTAAAGTGGAAGGAATTAAAAGAATTCCAAATGAAACTGCTTCAGACAAATACTCAGCGAAAGCTGCCAATTCTGTCAATAACAATTCCATCCTCTTAAGTGTTAAGCAACTATTATGATCAGCAAGCTGATGAAATAAATACTTATATTTTTCAAGCAATCTTGTTTGACTTAAAATGGTCAAAGCCACTTTGGCACTGATTATTTTCACTCCAGATTGGTACCTACAATCATATAAATTGATATAAAAAATGAAAAATGGAAATATGATTAAATATCAGAACTGAAACATACCTGTCATAAACATCGAAAATGAACTGCGCTATCCTTTCAGTGGCTAAGCCAACATCTATTTCACGAGTTGACTCTTTTTGTGCGGCATAAAGAATGTCATAAACAACATTCTCTAATTTTTGTCTGCTCAATACCACATTATTTTCTTGAGGAAGTAAACAGTGGCGATAGAACACACCGCTGACAACGCCAAGTCTCACATGATCAACTGTATGACGACAGAATTCAGAAAGTGACTTACAGCATATTAGAAAACAGAACATATAAGAACCCAAAATGCACAAGATTGGAATTTTTAAAAATACTGAAATCTCACTTACAGAGTAAAGCCCTTTGCATAGCACATACTTTTGCGGCTGTTCGGTAAGCAGAGTACTTAATAATATTACACTCGGCAAGAACATCCATTATGTGAGAAATGAAGAACTTATAATATGGACATGACTTTTTTTCTGACGATGGCCCTACTTCCACCCACAATGGGTGGTTAGTAAATGAACTTCTGATTCCTCTACGAACAAAAATTGAATTGAAATAAGAACACTTGACGCGCGAAGTACTTCGTTCTTGTCAGGTTCCAGTTTTTCGTCGTTTGCTGACCACCAGTGGTCGGTTGAACCGCGTACAATTCAAAGAATAGATGGCGCTTTAAAAGCTCAAAAAATGTCACATTTCTACCAACTTGTGATAATAACAACGCATTTATTCTGACATTTTATTGTTTCACTCAAAAGAAAAAAGTGAGTTTGTTATGAAATTAAAAATGATTTGGAATATCAATCAACAAATATGCATCAAATCTATGCAGAGGAACTTCTACGCTGAGGTCAGGATACTGATAGGTTAGAAATGAATGTAATCAGTACTTCGGGTATAATCATCAAGGATGGCAAGTGTGCGCAAAAATCTAGAAGAACTACGCTCTCAAAAACATTTACAACGCAGTTCGCACCCGTCAAGCGATCTTTCTGTCATAGTCGAACAAGATACAAGAAGTAAAGTGAATCGTTTGTTCTGTGTTTCAAGTAATTTTATCGAATAATTTATAGATTCAAAAAATAGAAATATTGTTATGGGTTAGCTTTTTTTAGTTAGGACGTGTTTGATTTTATGATAACTTAGTATGTAGTTAGTGAAGATAACCTGAAGGATGTTTTTATGGGCGAATGTTTTTGGTTTCATCGTTCAAATTGGAGTATTTTGCCCAAATATATGGCATCGATAAAGAATAATGGAATGGTCAATGTATATTTATTAAATCTCGACAAATATGAGTACAGTTGATGTATGTGAAGATTTATGTTTATGTAGATGCTTATATCACTTGTGCTTGTAGTACATAATTTGACCTCTCACTTAACAAACTTTTTATTTTCCATTATTTTAGTCTTTTACCAATCCTCTTCCTTTGGAGCCATTACCTCAAAGCAAGATAGAAGACAGACGCCTGTGGATTGGAAATTTGGATTCTCGAATCACGGAGTAAATTTTTATTATAACATTCTTATAAACTTGAGCCATGATATAACCTTAACTGTATTATTTCCCTTATTTCTCTGCATTTGTCATAACGTGCTTTTCTCTTTTCTTTTACTGGTTTCATCTCCTGAAACTTCTCCAAAAACATGGTCCCATTGAGAAGTTTGACTTACTATTTCACCGGTCAGGACCTCTGGCTGGTCAACCAAGAGGATACGCATTTGTGACCTACTCCTCAAACAATGATGCTACCAAGGCAAAGGACAATATGAACGGAATGGTACTAGGATGTAAGAGAATTGTGGTTCGTTGGGCAAACAGTGTCAGTAAAGTAAGAAATCATTCAATACTTAGTGAACTTGTTAAAAGAATATATTACGTTACACATTCATTTATCATATACATTTGTTGGTTGCCTTTGTGCTTTCTCTTATGAATCACAACTTATTTCCAGGATGAACTGGAGAAACCTAAGCCACAACTAGAAATTCCTGCCTTAGCTGGTGCCCGCAATGAAAGAAAAATTAGGTAGGCAAATGACTATTGTCAAACCATTTCAAAATAACTTGATCCCTTTTAAGTATTAACTGAAGTCTTGTCACTTTGTTCCTTGCCAGTCGGGAGACAACTATTCAAGCCATAGAAGCCAAACTGAAGCTGATGGAGCATTCCTCTTCTACCGACTTTGAAGTGAATAATCCCCCATCTGGCAGTTTGCATCCTTCTCAACAAAGTAATATTACACGTCCAGCTCTTTCCAAAACTAGGCCTAGAAGATACGAAATGAAGCCATACAAGAAAACCCATCGCAGATGACTTTTTGAATCATAAGTTTTCTAAATTTATAAGTAAATTAGCGTCTTGTTTGTTTCAATCTTTTTTTACAATCATTCATGAATTCTCGATCTCTTTGTACCTGCAAAGCACAGAAATAATAATTACAGGGGAACAACGTGTTCATTCTCAGGATAGTATGATAATTGATGTATTAACATTGTGTGACAAGTGTTTTTTAGTAAAAATAAAATTGTGTTATTCTCACTTACTTGCATTTTGTACATGTGTAGAAAACTGTTTGACCTTCATCTGCTGACCTTAATTGTAAAGTGGCATATGACATTTTATCATTATTACATTTCGGACACTGTCTGTCAACTGTAGGACCACCACTTTCAACACCACTCCTTGCCAACAAAATGTCATTTGGTGAATTAAAATTGATAGTATATGTCATTTCCATTTTTCCAAACACTGACGAGAGAGACGATATGTAATTTATTGTTTACTTTAAGTAAAAGGATATTTTAAAACATAATTGACAACTCACCCTGTGGTCCATATTGTTTATGGCATGTGTAACAAGTGACTCCTCCTGAAGCTGTCAAATTTGGTAGAATAGATCCACAGTCTGGGCAAAATCCCGGCTCAGTGACAAAACACCCTTTATCCATCTAAGGACTTATATTTCCAAAATTGGTAACTTGGTGTATTGCAGGCACCTCAAAGCAAGACGTGTGCACCGAAGGTTTTCCAAAAAGATTCAAAGTTGCTCAATATTCGCAGGAATTTACAAAGCAGAACAGTATGTTAACACTGAAAAACGCAATCAACGAAATTTCTTTCACCAGGCCAGCACCGGGCACGCCGATCTGTTCTCTTTGCGTGGGAGAAGTACTACGAATTGAATTAGATTCTCAACTGTTTCGGTGTCTTCTTCACTTCCCTGAATTCCCTATGTGTCAGACGATTTCTGGCTCAGGTTTGCCAACGGTAGGTCAAGTCAGGCGAAAATTGTGAGTGTTGTATCGGAATAGACTATATTATTTCGTGTAAAAGGCTGACTACTCAATGACTCCCAAACTAAGGTTATCTTCTTCGTATGACTCTGTTTTCTCTTCGACCTGGTGAATAATCAAGTAATGGCCGATCAGACGCGAGCTCCAACTCCTAGTCAAACCACAGTTACAGTAGTTGAAAGCGAAGACGAATCTCAGCAGGTATGTGACAGTACACATTATTTTCATTGTTTGTTCTTCGTGTCGTAAGTTCTTATCAGCATTACAGTGGAAGTTACGTCGTATTTTCGAATGAATTTTGCGCATTATTTAATGGGTATATTATAAACCTTCGATTTTATTGAAATTGGATCCCTGTTGCAATAATAATGGCATTTTTTAACTTCCGAAGAAAGTGTAGTATATTTCATCCTGGACGTACATTGTCAAGTGTATTTGCTTCGTACTCCACATTTAAAGGACCGCTGGATGGAATACGTGTTTTGGATCTTACGCGAATTGTAGCTGGACCGTTTTGTTCCATGATTTTGGGCGATCTCGGGGCTGAAGTCTTGAAAATAGAACGCCCAGGTGTCGGCGATGAAGCAAGAAATTGGGGTCCTCCTTTCGTCGAGGGGACGAAAGAATCTTGTTATTTTTTATCTCTTAATCGCAATAAAAAAAGCGTGTGTGTAAACATAAAATCAAGAGAAGGAAGAGAGATTATTCATGATCTGGCAAAGAAGAGTGATGTATTTATCGAGAATTATGTTCCAGGAAAACTTGATGAAATTGGACTTGGATATGAAGATTTAAAACAATTAGCCCCACAGCTTGTTTATTGTTCTATGACAGGTTATGGTTCACATGGTTTGTATAAAAATCGACCGGGATATGATGTAATAGCTGCATCTGTCGGCGGTTTATTACACATTACTGGTCCCCCAGATGGTGAACCTTGTAAAGCAGGGGTTGCAATGACAGATATTGCTACAGGATTGTATGCTCATGGGGCTATCCTAGCTGCTTTACTCCAAAGAACCAAGACACAATGTGGACAGAAAATAGACTGCAATTTGTTATCAACACAAATTGCTTGTTTGATTAATGTTGGCTCTAATTTTTTAAACAGTGGTCGGGAAGCTTCTCGTATGGGTACTCAACATGGCAGCATTGTGCCTTACCAAGCTTTTAAAACATCTGATAATTGTTTTGTCACAGTTGGTGCTGGAAGTGACCAACAGTTCAGAGATTTGTGTGCAAGACTCGATTTAACTGAACTTTCAAGTGATCCAATGTTCAGTAGTAATAGAGAGAGAGTAAAAAACAGAGAGATTCTTCTGAAAAAGCTGAAGGCACATTTTCAGTCTAAGAGTTTGGCTCAGTGGCTAGATATTTTGGAAGGAGCACCTTTTCCCTATGGTCCCGTCAATTCTATGAGTCAGGTAAAATGGAAAATGGTCTGGTAAAACTAGCAATGAAGTCTCTTATGTTTTATATAAATCGTATACTTTTCAGGTGTTCAATGATCCTCATGTCAAAGAAATCAAACTTGTTAAAGAAGTGGATCATCCAGTTGGTCAAAAGATTAAGGTAGTGGGACCACCTGTTGAATACAGCAATGCTGAGAATAGTGTGAGACTGCCTCCACCATTACTTGGACAGCATACAAGTGAAGTTTTGCAAAATGTGCTACAGTACTCGAATGATAAAATTAACTACTTGAAACAGAAGCAAGTTGTTCAGTGATAAACATATATATTTCAGTACTTATTTGTCGGAGAGCTCCTGTGCTTATCTTGCATGCTGATGTCACATCAAAGTTTTTACTGAACTCAGGTTTCCATGATGTTATTCTTATTAATTACAAATTTTATATAATTCGTGTTATTGTATTAATATGAATGTTAAAAACATAGGGATCTCAAATTATTGATATTTTTTTTGTTATTGTTGTAAATGTGGAATATTTATAACTTTGTATACTTATTGAAACAAGATTATATTTGTTAAAAAATTCGTCAAATGCTGAAATAATATTGATGGCACTCAACAGTGAGTCTTAATTTTTGCATTGTAATAACCTACTGTTTAAGATAATATTTATTCTATGTGAAATATGATGATCCACTTGATATGTAATTTTTTTTGATATTCATGAAAACTTGCTGAATAGCTTGTACGAACAAATTTATAGTCAACATTTAACAAATAAAAGTTCTTAGATAGGATAACAATGTTGGCCCAACAAATATTCTTTGTGGGTCTATTAAAGAACAAGGTGGTACTTATATGAGAGTAATTTATGCAAGCTACTATGACTTTCCTGGAATTTTGGTTACTGCTACTAATCACTTTCCCCCATTACTACTAGTCATCACCAACAAAACAGCAGGCCGTTGTTCACAGGAAAATAAATACTTAGAGCCATTTGTGAGGCCACTTTCTTTGTCTCCTGGGTTGCATGTTAAGATGCAAGCTATATGAACTCTTGGGAAAGCTTGATTTGACACTCAAAATTTGCTCCAAGTCAAGATACAATTATCTTATTTCTTAGCTTAGATATAATTTATGGATCTTTGACAAACTTCTGTTATGCGTTTCATTAAAAAATAAGATGTGCTAACTCAAAATGACTCATCATCATGCAACTGAAGACCAAGACCATTGACATTTTACTGTTTCAGACTGCATGACTGGCTTGAATTTATGACGAAATGTAAAAATAAATTCTTGCATTTAGGCAATATATTTATTAACTAGGCCAATATTTTGACACCAAACTATCTTCCTCAGGGTTTAGTTGATCCTGAATAAAATTCCATCATTAATCTACTTCATCTCAATCACCAACTACCATTTTATCACTCATCAACAAAAATGTTATTTTCTATCATCTTTACTTGTTATAAACTGTGTTTCCAGGATGTTCGGTCAGTGAGACTTAAACTCAGGAAACCAAAAGCTAGAAAGGCAGTTCAATGGGAATCGGGAACCGTAGATAACGAGCATATGAACAAAATGAAGTCCAAATGTTAGTGATGAATTTCATATTATTAACATTTCATTAAAAAAAATTAGACGTTAAGAAAAATATATCAATTAATCTGTAATGGTATTTTTTAAGGTTGTTGCATCTATGAAAAACCCCGAGCATTTGATGAGAGTTCATCTTCATCCTCTGAAGAAGATTGTGAACATTGCTTTGGGCATGTTGAGAAGAGGAAAAAGAAACACGCCCAAGGGTCAGATCCTTCAGCCCATGATCACGATCACCATGAACATACCCACGAGCATGATCAAATAGATCATCATCACTGTCAGCATCATGAACATAGCGATCACCTCAAAGAAGATCCCCAACCTAGTAAATCTTCTAATGGTAAGAGTTAACTTAAATTCGACCAAAAGAAACAATCCATTTCCTTCACAAATTTTGAAGACAAAAATAAAATTTGAAGCATTAAATATTAAGCCATAGATAGCTCCTAGCGAGCTTTTCTGCATTAATCTGCTGATTTATGGTATTTTTGTTACATTTGAAATGCAACATTTCGGACAGTTCTCTTATAATAACTCTCTTCTATGTCTAAAATTTTGACATTCTTCCACAAAAATTCACAGTTAAAAATAGTACATGTACCTAATGGGGACTGGTTCTGGTGTTCACCAATTGCTAATTGTTTGTTTCTTTTATTTTTCAGAACAATCATCTTCTCAAAACCCTGATGTTACCTCCAATGCTTAATGAAACAAATCATGTAAATAGATAACGTTACATTGTATTTATATTAGGAAGGGATATATTGCACATGCGGAATTTCAGCGTGTCGCCGATAATTGTTTTTAGCATTGTAAACTTTGTTAGAAACAGTTCAGATATATAATACTATTTATTAGCATTATCTTTTCTTATTGATGGCATTTGAAACTTCACTGTTTTGAGAATATTTGAATAAAATCTGCCAAATTACAAACTCTTCCATTTAAATAAAGATTACTTTAATTTTGTATCATAGATGTGGTTTTGCAGGAAATGTTTGTTTCTTGAATCCTTTAGGTAGACTTCACGTTTAGATAATTACATTTAAAGAATAAACCAAGACAAAAAATCTGCTAGCTATAATTTTTATGCACTTACATCATTCCTTGTAGTAGTGCTGATTGTGTCGACTTTATTACATTAATTTTTGTTACCTTCTCTTTCCCAAAAATTTAGAAAATTTATCCCCCCCCCAAATCAATGTTCTGTATGAGCAAGATGTATTTATTATTACAACTAAAATCTGTAAATAAAGTGAATTCTAACTGACCATTTTCATTATTTGTTAGAGCTTCTTCCAAATAGATGCACCTTTTTTTTCAGTAACAAAATGTATACTCATTTTATATGTATTATCTCTGTAGGTTTAGTATATACTCGAAGTCATATAACTTGACCGAAAATAATATTGCTACCTGACACTAATTGCCCACTGAATTCAATAATATCAAAATAAATATTAATAATTGTCACAAAAGTGACTGTGCTGTAAAAAATAAAAGTTAATAAGATAACACACCTTAAGGTAATATTTGTTTCACACACACAATGCAGAAAGAACAGAATGTCATCATAAGAACAAGTTAATTGAATCGATGGTCTAGATTTTAGTTGGAAGAAATCTGAGTGTACAGCCAACATAATGTGAGCTACATGCATCATTACCCCTATAGGCAATTGCGAAGTGAATGCGTTGGCTACACAATGTACAAGCCCTGTACCAACATCAAGCTGAGAGCAGTTACAAGCAGCCTATGACCAAGTTGAGGATAATAAGCTAATAAACTGCTACTACTTGACAATATTCCATTCCATTTTGTTCTTTCCTAGGTTACTTGTTCTCAGAGTACAACCAAAACTAACTTATGAAGATTGGGAATAATGGAGTCCTAATTTCTTGGTTATGCACAAGACTAAGGTGATGTCTCATACTCCAGCCACTTTGATCTTTGGGATGAATTTGGTTCACAGTTTAAAATGTGTTAAGTAGCCCTGAGAGTCAATCTAGATGATGTATCATGACAATTCCTGTCATCGTAGCAGCAGACCAATCACTGGTCCAGAACTCGCCCTACCAAGCTAAGCTGACTTATCAACCCCACACATAATACAAAAGAGACTCCATTTTATCGACAAGTTGAAACGTTCAATTTTGTCTAGTTGATTTACGAGCTTTTTACACAAATTTTGAAGCGAAAGCTATTTTCTTATCTTACATTGCATTTTAAAGGAAATTTAATGTTATAATTTCAACATTAATAGCCACTTTTGAAGCAATATACTTCTTTACTTTACAACACAAAAAAAGTTTCCTAGACACCCTCTTCCAAATAAGATTTTTATTTTCCCTTTTCTTTTCTCCAATACATCTCAGTGAATTGACCTTATGAGCAATATGCATAATTTTCATAGTTTATGTTCAGGAATAGTAAATGTGGTATGTAATTTAATACAAAAAGTGAAAAACTTGGACAGTTCATTTCCTTTAACATTATTTTTGCCTTGTACAAATATTCATTTTCAAATTGAAACATACAAGCACTTGCTCAGCGAGAAAGAAAAATTATATTACATTTGAGGAATCAGTATTTCAGAGCATGATAAAAGTCAACTCAAGTTTAAGCTACATTCTAAAAGCACATAAAAGACTAGAAGCTGAGTAGTCATAAAAATGAGAAATTTTAAAAATCAACCTAACTTGCCTATGATTTCTCATTAACACTCAATTTTGCATTTTATTACACAGCATTTTTGAAATGAGCAGGTTGTCATGAGGTGGTTTACCTGGGTTTGAACGCAATCAGATGTCATTTAAAAATTTTGTGGCCAGAAAATTATGGGGCTTCTAATAGTACTACACACTTGAACTCCCTATCAGGCCCTAAGGTTCTGCAGAGAGAGATGATGATATGACCAACAATATTTTATTAAGGACTTGACAATTAGGTGCAGGAAAAGAAAAGATGCCCCAAGAAAATCTTGGATAACCACAGGTATTATCGTTTCTGACACACGCTTTATGATATTTGGCAACTGGATAAAGACAATGTACTATTAGAGAATGAATACAAACACTACAGTGAAGTACTTAATACAGTTATTGACCGGGCTGAAGAATATGAAGATAGAATGGAATTTAAACAAATTAATGGTGATTCAAAAAAAATAAATGGCGTTTTATTAATGACACACTTGGGCAGAATTCAAAAGATTATAGAGATATTACTAAGCTAACTATTGAGAATACTGAGTATACTTGTCCTATTCAAATTGCTGAAACATTTAATGACTATTTTGGTAGAATTGGTAATGATCTAGCTGATAAAATACCTGATTGTGGTGAGGACTCTGTATACCCCGAACCAGTTGATAACAATATTTTTTCAACCTACAACTGAGGAGGAGGTTCTAAATATTATTAAAACTTTGAAAAATAAAAGTGGTGGTTTGGATGAGATATCCTCATTGACTTTAAAAACTACAGCTTCTAATATTTCTATGCCCCTCTCACACATTTTTAATTTGGCCTTAAAACAGCAGTAGTGGTACCAAATTTTAAAGAACGCAACCTAGTTGATCCGAATAATTACAGGCCAATTTTTTTGCTTTCCAATCTTTCAAAAATCTTTGAAAAAATTGTACTCTGTGAATTCTTTATAGAGCAAGAAAAAATAATAAATAAGAGAGTTTGGCTTTATTAGAGGTAAAGGAACCAAAGATACCTTCGCAGCAATAACAAATAAAATGTATAACGGTGTTAATCAAGGGAAAGCTGTGATAGGTACCTGTATAGACTTACGTAAAACCTTTGATACGGTAGACCATGGAATCTTGCTAAAGAAAATGGAATGTTATGGGATTAGAGGGACAGCATTGAAATTGATGAAAAGTTATTTAACAAGTAGGTAACAAAGTCAAGGTTAATGATAATTATAGTAAAATGACTTTGCTAAATATTGGAGTTCCTCAAGGGTCAATACCTGACCATTACTTTTTAGAGTATATTTAAATGATATTTTAAAACTATGCCAATGGATATATGCAGATGAAACAGCCTTGTTAAGTATTGAGAGTAATTGGGAAGTAGCCTAACTTTACATGAATATTTATTTATGAGATCGGAAAATGGTTTAGCAAAAATAAATTATTTTTAAATATTTTGAAAATGGTGCACATAACTTTTGGCTGTTACGGAGATAGTTTACCTGACAAGACAAATATTAGAATATAAAATCAGCAGATTGCAAGGGTTACTTCATTGAAATACCTAGGAGTGGTCCTAGTTTGTAACTTAAGATGGAATGAATATGTTAAAATAGTTCTTAAACACAGGGTCCTTTTTTTTTTCTTCTGGAAACTTAGTATTTTGAACTATGGTCTAATTGCCTGGGGTGGTGCATATAAAAACATTATAACCATTGTACAATTTGCAAAACCAAATTATTAAAAATTTGAACTACCAATTTTATTTTGATCCTCTAAAATTATGCCAAAACTACCCTTTGTGTGTTTAAAACAACATAATGACTTCCAATCAAATTTTATATGCTCTACATCAAAAATTAGAAATAAATTCATGAGTCTTCCCACTATTTAAAAAGTTATTTTTAAGAAAAGTAGTGAATACCTAGCTATCAAAATTTTTAATAAGTTACCCATTGAATTGAAGGAACTAAAGGTAAATAAAACAAATAAGAATAAAAGTGTGTTAGCATGGATAAAGGAGTCTTACTAATAGTGTGATGAGTAATTGCTTGATATTTCTTGTATTATTAAATTACCATATATTGTGTTAAATTATTTATAAGTTAACTCAGTTATGCTGAGTGCTATATGTAATTGTATTAGAATATAAGAAGATAGTTTACAAGACTTTCAAACATGTTACATTTTTTTGAGGAATTTTGTTAACTCATTATTAGACAAACTTGATTGCAGTCTGCACACAGGGGTCTTTTCTCCTCAGTATTGTTCTTGTATTGTTAAAGCCAATAAAAAAATTCAAAAATTCATATCCTTCAGAATGGCTCATCATTCTGATACAGGCTGGTTGTTGAAGCACGAGTAAAAATACTGTGGCTTAGGGCGACAAGTCTTAAGAGTGTAAACCAAAGGCCACCCCCCCCCCTTTTTTTTTTTGCCTAAAGTGGATGACTGGAAAATTGAACACTACACACACCTGTCTCTTNGCAACACAAATGTGTTAGTCAGAGAGATCGTTAAATATCTCTGTAATATTTTTGCAATTAATTTTCAATTTTTATTCTCACTTTAATGATCTCAAAACTGAAAATTGTTTTATTTATTGTACTTATTTTATTCCATATATACTTTTTAATTTCTTTCTGAAAGAAATGTCACAAATTCATTGTTTGTTTGTTTTTGCTCGGGATGGCATAAATGATACAAAAAAAGGTCTTGCTATTTGGGAATTATATCAGAAAAAGATCTTGAGATGAAGTCAGTTAAATAATTAATAACATATGCACCACCATTTCAAATTGGATTAGTTCTTCATCAGGGCTGAAGATTCGGAATACACAGTAATTGTGGAAAAATTAGAAATATGATATTTACGTTACATTTTGCATAAATGAGATTTTGGGAAAATTTTTATTATATCTGTTTTGATAAATGACTCAATAGGTGACATTACACCAGTTGGATTCCACAGAGCATTCAGCCTCCAACAGTCCGTCTGTGCACATGGATAGTTCAAATCTCACATAATTATGGTGGTAGGAGGAGTGTAAATTATTTACATTGTGTAATATTTAAGTTAAGAAATATATATTTATTTTAGATATTTTGTTATTAAATCTTTATTTATTATTTCATGGTATTAATTTGTATCTTTATAAGAATAAGTGTATGAATTAAAACTTTTGTAATTTGTCAGAGTAATACTTATTGAATAACATTTGAAACAATATTAGAATTTTCCATAATTCTCTTCTATGCTTTATGTAATATACATACCATATTTGTAATTTTTCCAAAACAAAACTATTTATTCCAATTCTTCAGCCCTCATGAAGAACTAATCCAATTTGAAACATACATTATTAATTATTTAACACAGTTTCCTGGTATCATTATACTGAAGGTCAAGAAAAAGTATGATGATTAATTTGGAAGAAATTGCTGGAATCTACTGGATCACTTACTTCTAATTGTGTGGCATATGATGAACACAAATATTTTAAAAAATACAAAAAAATTGTCAGTTATTACAAAGTTACAATAATTTTTTGAAAATGAAATCTTTTTCTTGTTCTCACATTCACAAACCTTCTACAGATGAATAATCTAAATGTATGAATATTGGAAAATAGAGGGGGACAACTATTCAAAAGTATCAAAATGAGAGGTGGATTTGCTTGTTCTTGAATTAATGTTGAATTTTTAATGTGCCTATTACGGATAATCCACAGAACTTCGATTGCTACTAACTTCATGCAATGTAAAATTTGTGTGAAAGACACAAAATAATGTAATGAACATCTGAAGGGAGATGTAATAATTTCTTGATCAAATACCCACATTTGATATAAAAAAAAACAGAAACAGTAAAATTAAATCAAAATCATTAACCCATATTTCCCAAAATTATGGAATTGATAGGTTCTTTTTTACGAGATGTACTGAAGAAAATAAAATGTGGTTTAAATTTACTCAAAAACAGTGTCTCTAACAATATTTGACTTGGAACAGCTGATGATGCAAAAGGTATGTCATTACAATTCTTGAGTTATTTATCTCATTCAATTTTTCATTCTTATGATGTTAGAGGGAAAAAAAAACCTTAATCCTTTGTAACATTTTTTTCTCACAATCTCTCAATTACTTAGAATCCGTGTATAATTATGAAGTCTATAAGAAAGAAAGAAATTTACTATTTCTAACAATGTTGTTACACAGTTCTATCATTCTTTGTATTTGTCTTTTAATAGCAATAAATTGCATTATTATAATATAGACTATATTTTCATCTATCATAATAATATTGCTGTACTTCATATCATCTTTAAAGAGGACAAAGTTTTTATTTTTACTCACAAGGTTTACATCCCAACTCGAGACTTTGTCAGGTAAATATGAATGAATGAATTACCTTTGCCTCAGCCACAACTTGACAACTTGAAATCACAATTCTTGCAACCAAGTAACCATTAGAAGTTCCAAGAAAATTTCAAAGAAGTAAATATCACTTTGACTCCACAAAAAAATTTAGCATGAAGTCCATAATTAGAGTTAATTATATGGATATAGTAACTTCTCTGAACCGGTAAGGAGCTTACAAAACTAATTGCAAGGATTGCGACAAAGTTTACATTGGACACACAAAAAGAGGTTTAGAAGTTAAAGGAACATTTTTGGTACATCAAATTTGGTCAAATTGAAAAGTCGACAGTAAAGGACTCCTTGTACTATCAGAATTTTTAATATAGACCCCTCACTTTGAACTGCTGTAGATGCCATAAAAAAATCATAGAAAATGCTAATTAACACCATTAAATTTGTCATGTTTTTCTACTTACACTCCAGTTTTAAAAAATGGTTCTAAGAACGAATAATACTGTTTTAAAAATGGAAATGTATTAAAACTCGCGAAATTTTTAGCTTTTTTCCCAATATGTCGACTTAACTATTTTTTAAATAAAATAAACTAAGTGTGTCAAAAATAGTTCTTATTCAGCAAATGTTAACTATTATGTTTGTGGCAACATTTCAAAATTTCAAGCTTCTACATGCGAAATATAATGAGTTATTAACCTTTTCCAAAAACATTGCTAAAAACGACCAAGCACATTTTTAAGGGATAAAATTTATACTGTCACCTTCAGCAAAATGCTGTGATCACATGATCCATGAAATTAAACGTTTAAAACTTTGTATGTATCCATAAATAAGTGATAAACAGAACTACGTTTTCATTTGGCAACCAGCGGTGCTGCACCATAGAAGGACACTAGTCCTGCTACACTGACGAGTCCACAGCTGAGGTAGTTACATACCAATCACACGAAGGATTTATTATTCTTTTATTATTCTCATTCCTATTAGCAAGACTGAAGTACTGTATTAGGCAGAACAATGTAAGAATTACAATGGAAAACAGAAGCTAGGAAGAAAAATATAGGTTTCTAACAGACAAATTCACCTACAGAAAGAAAATCAATCACATCAAACCAATAGTTGGTAATAAAACAACTATTCTTAGAATGTTTCAATAACATCCACAAAGGCAGAAATACCTAAAATGTAAAAAGGTGATCCATTAATGTTTTTAAATATATTATTTAATCTTTCGTTAGCAAAATCAGTAAGTACCAAAAAATAGTTATTTCAAAGTTAACCAAGAAAAAGTATTTTCAGTAGTTTCCTCAATAACTTAAAAACTTTAACAAATACAACAATAAGAAAAAGGTTTAAAAAAATTGGAATATTTGAACAGTTATTTACTAATGATATAAGAATAAAGATTAATGAAATGGTTTAATGTTCTCATTAACTCTTTGAAGCAAAATTACACTAATTAAATTCAGTTTTAGGTTTAGTTAGTTGAAGTTTTTCAGTCCCAACAACGGGTAATTTATTTTACCTCAGTACGATACGCAAGTATATCATCCTCGTACTCTATGTTATGTAATCTGGTACTGAATAAATAAATAATAAAATTAATAAGTAGGAGCAAAAGTAAGTAAATAACATTTCAAACATGAAAAACAAGGAAATATATATTTGAAATGTGCAAAAAATGTCCACGAAATACACAAATAGGCTGCACTAAAGCAATACATCATTAAAGGAACAAAATTGTTACAAAAACTGTAGCCATTGAATTACAACATTAATTAATGGAGTTTAGAGTGCATTGTCGCAATAGACACTAGGACAATTAATGACAGAACATCAATACTTGAGATTCTTATTCCATATTTGTATGCTTGAGACAATTTGCTTCTCAATAATTTATATAATTCTTCAATAAGCAACAAAGCAACACAATTACCTTCCAAATTCATAACAATATAACGAGGACAAGAACTCACCTAATCATTTCATGGTCAGATATAGAGTTCTCAATATCTATGGTTTCATTGTTTTTTTTGTTTCTTTTTTTATTCTCTTTCTCTCACACTCCATGTCAAACATTTTTCGTTTCGTTAGTGAAAGTGTCAATGCTTTTTCCGATGGCTTATTTCGAGGCCATGAGTAAACTTCCCCTCCTCCAGTCCCAGTTCTGTTACTCTGTTTCTTGACCTCCATACTTTGATGGTGTAGTCGTCCGAAGTCGTTACGAGCATTTCCGGATCGCACGGATTAAATGCTACAGAGTTCACCACGTCGATGTGAGGGAACTTCGCTAGGCAAGTCCCATAATGACGATCCCACAAATAACCATGCTTGTCTTCGGCGCCACTAGAAGATGAAAATCACCAATCAACTCTATCACCAATAATCTAATAAATTATAGTGTTAGGGGTTTCTCGCAGTGAGGTCCTCGTAATATAATAAAATACATTATTTATGTTATTATTAGAGTTGTTTGTACAATATCCATTGTATTATTCATCTGTTTGAACATTTAAACATGCATATCCAGTCACACTACATAACAGAGGCACTGGGAGACATTGACAGACCACACCAGATATGCATCATGAACTAATACACCTTTTAGAATGTTTAAACAGGTTAAGATAAAGGATAATGTAAAATTAAAAGAACGTGATTAAAAATGATTTATACCCATAGTCAAAGAAATAGTACAGGGAAGAAATAATTATCCACATTTTTTTACACAAATTTTTTTACGATTAGGTTGGGAGCATGCTTTCTAGACCCCCCTCCATCTTCAATTGCAAATAACTAGAGACCCCATTTTATCGTCCAGTTGAAATGTCTAATTTCATCATGATGAAATCGGAATTTCGTCTTGTTATTTCATCATCTTCAACTACAGCTTTTTCACGCAATTTTTGAAGAGAATGCTATCTCCTTATCTGAAGATGCACTTTAAAGGAAATGTTATGTTCTCATTTTAACACTGGTAGCCTCTGCTTTTGAAGCAATATTTTATTTTACTTTATAACAGATAGGAAAGGTTCCGAATTCCCTGGACCATATAAACATTTTCTTTTCCCTTGCTTTCCTCCAATTCGTCCTCTGGTGAATTAAACTCGAGTAAAATACGCTGCAGTTTACGTTGTTTTCAAACAGGAATATTCTAAATGTAGGGAGTAATTTAATACATAAAGTGAAAAACTCTAATAGGGTTAATTTTCTTCCATTCATTAAATTTTTGCATTGTCCAAACATTAATTTCTAAATACATACATACACTAGCATCTACTCAATTATAAAAAACAGTGAGGAGTTAGTATCTCAGAACATTAAAAAAGTCAACTCTAGTTTAAACAATTTTTTAAGTAGATAAAAGACTAAAAGAGGAGTAAACGAAAAATAGTGAAAAAATTAAGAAATCTGACGAATTGCACAATTTGTGTAAAAAAAACGATTTTGAATTTTTTTTTGCATGGCATTTTTTAAATCAGCAGTTTGACAAGAGGCGATTACATGGATTTGATCTCGATCTGATGATATTTAAAAATTTCACATAATTACCAACATGCTCCTAACCCGAAGTGTTGACAATGAAGTTTATTCATTTAGTAAAGTTGTAAGAAGAAAATATTATTTAAATTATTAAACAGTTTTATAACATATTCTTAGGTATATTTTATATGAAGATTTGATAACATCATAATTTCTTTAATTCAAAAACTTCAACTACGATGTTTATTTAACCAAAAACACATTTCAAAGACTTTTTTTTTTTTTTTTGAGGCTGAATTAGACTGAAGCTGTTATGGTGGTAGAGGGGTACCCTTTCCTATCATATTCTTGGAACTCCTACTTTGACAACTTTTAAATTTAATAAGTAAGAAATGGTTTTCTTACTGTAAACAACAATATTCTCGCATATATTTCTTCTATGCACTCTTCATGCAGAGAAGACATGTGATAACTTTCGGTCAGGTGTAAATGGCGACGAGCTGAGAATCGAACCCGGGACTCCTGCTCTGATAGCAGGAGTGTTAACCACTACACCACCCGTTCGCCTTCCACAACTGTACACCATTTCCACCCGGACGACCTGAGATACATCCCCATACAGGAGATAAGTGAACCAGGCGACACACAATGCTGTGTACACTTTATCACCTGTACCTACATGTTAAGGTTCATTACGCATATATTTCTTCTGTGTACAATATTCTTTTCTGTCTTTCTTTCCTTATTTAAAAGCAGTGAGAGGAGGTATTTTTAAACATGATCTTAACTTGCGTAATATACTCACCTCGCCACATATTCGTTGCACACATCTAGGAATATGAAAAAACATTCGTTATTCGGAGTGTATGCTTTATGCGAGCGCAACATGGTTCCCACTTCTTTGAGTGTGACCAGGTCAATGACGTGTATATCGATCTCTTGAGCGATCGGAGGGGGGTCTAAAGGATTTTTCACCACATATCCTCTTGGCCAAGGGCGAGTATTTACATAGAGATACCTAAAACAACAAATTTATCAAAAAACTTCAGTCCCACTATCTTTCTAATAAAAGAAATTTCCAACTACTACAACAACGATCAAATACAGACACACACACACAAATTTTTGCAAAGGGGTTCAATTTAGTCATTCAACAAAACAAAATATAAATTGAAAGAAATACTGAACAACTAATGATAAACCAAATGTCATGGAGACAATCCAGAAGTTAAGTTATTGTTACAATAAGAGATCTGTGAAAGTGGTTTTATTTCTCAGCAAAATTCGTTTTTTTTTAAATTAGATTTCGATGTTATAAAAAACTTGGCGGTGTTATTAAATTTTAACCAATCGCAGATAGATAAAACTAATTTTTACTTCTTTAACTTTTAACATTTTATTTACAGATAAATTTACACAGATACAAGTATTATTAGTCAGCAATTCTTGTTACAATAAAGTATTGTATGTTAATAATGCACTCAAAACTGCCACAGTTGTGTCGATAATAAATTCATTTTTCTCTTCTTTTGCACTCTCCGCGTTTGTGAGTGATTCAATCACAGATAATTGTCCTATCAATGATCCCTCTTGTTTTCTGCACTTGTCAATATCACTAGCTTTTGTTTCATCTCAGAGGACCTGTCTTTTGAACTCCAGCCTTTTTTCACAAAATTTACTCATCAATATTGTATTACTATTAACAAAAAAACTCTCTGAGCTGAATTCACTTGATGGTGAAAATACCGTTACACTTGGCTTAAGCATTGTACAGCCACGTTCTCTTCTTCAACTTACAACCTAAACACACCAATCATTTTAAAAACCTAAGTCAAATGCACAATTTGTGATATTTCGCATTATTTGGTGGATTTCGTGTTATTTTGCAATTCGAAAATCACATCTTTAGATCACAAAGGACTATTATGAACTTAACACTAGAAAAAAAATCAGGAATAAAAAAATTAGTTTTATCGCATTTTGCGAATTTCACAGATCTCTAGTTATAATATAACCTGGGTAAATGAAGGAGTAATTCCTACTTTTCATCAAGCCAGTAATTCACAATTTCATCCAGTGGCGTAACTACTCCTTTAGGTTAATGATCACATCGGGGGCCCCGAGATAAAATTATTTTGATAACTTTTTTCTTAGGTATTAAGAAATTTTTACCAATAAATTAATATGTAACCACTTTACTTTACAAGCAAAACAACTTTACATTCAAATTTATTATTAATTGTAGTTTGAATGGAACATTTTACACTGAGGCTAGATAAATAAAACAGTTGAACAATTAAAATTTTGCTTTTGTTGTTAAAATATGAATATCGTCAATGTTACTTTTATTTAAATGACATAACTGTATTATTGTAAGTAATATACATTCTGAAGGTTAAGTGTACCTTGTAGTACCTTGAGGTCCCGTTGAAAACTGGAAATACCGTTTGGGAAACAATTGTTTGAGGAAATTTTTGTCTGTCTGTTAAAACGTTTTTGTGTTTCATCATAATATTAGTTACGCCAAATTTATAAATGACACAACAAACTTTTGAAATATTGTTTGAAATAACACCAAAAGGCACCTCTAACAAATTTCTTAGGGGAGTTAATTAAAAATCGAGATAATGACTTTTTTGTATACATTTTTGCAAAGTTAAAAAATGATATGGACTATTCAAAAATTATATTAATACTGTGCTCTGTTCTATAGCATTGCCACATGTGGCATTATATTCTTAGGAAATGCAAATTATAGTGCAATAAAAATATTTTGGGAAAACTACAAACCAAAAATATGTAAAATAAATAACACATTATATGATGTAAATAAAAGAAAGCAAATATTAAATCTCAAACAAATGTATATATACAAATCTATTTAAGAAAAATATGATGAATTAAAAAACAAATATACGACACGTAAAAGTCAGAAAAGACAACAGTTGAACATTGCCAAATTGTAAACATGAAGTTAGGGAAAAAATATTTGAATATACAGTGATATAAAATTTTAATAAATTAAGCAATGAACTGAAAGTTTTACAAAATGCAGAAAACTGAAAGTGAAGCCTCTAAAAAAGCTAAAAATGGATATTTGGCAATGTCAAATAATTACGTGAAACAACGATTAATATCTCTTCAAGTCATGATATAATTTCGAGTTAATGTTAAAGAGTACAAATGTAAATTAGATGATTAATATGTAAAAAGCAAATCCTCCTATTGCATAGGTCTGTAGGAAATATGTAACACAGTTATACAACAAAGTGTTGCACGTATTTTGTATACATTTAAATGGAAATAAAGAAATAAAAATTGTAAAAGTATTAAAAAATGGCACTTGAATCTCAATTACTGGGCTAGATGACTTGAATTTTGACAACCATTACAATGTTTCCCAGGATAATATTTCCATACTGTCATCAAAATAATAGAAATTTACCTATGGTCAGGAGAAAGTCCCATTCCTATAATATGACCATGTAAGTCGATTAAATGATCAACCTTATCAAATCTATCGGCTACTTCTTCATAAACCAGCCAGTTGGGTTCGGGTCGAGGCAAATCAGCGTTCTGCCTCTCCCTCTCTTTCTCTCTCTTCCTCTCTTCGATTCTTTCTCGGAGAGACGGGCCAGGATCCATTTTCCGTGGAAAGGTAACCGACTTAATTCGCTTAAATCCTATTTGATGAGGAGTATACGTTTTCGACCCAGTAGTAAATATCAAATACTTCTCAGGTTGACCAGACAAATCATCTGGTTCACTTAAACTATCACCGGTATCCATAGACACTTCAGATGCTTCTGAATCTTGGTCCTCGAGACCATTGCTTCCTGAATCTTAAAAAATCATAAAGTTATTGAGCAGTTCTTTACTGACATATCCGTGTTAACACCAGAACCAACAGGGAATGTAATTACCACTGCTAGCATAATGTTCTTCCTCGCTTTCTTCATTCAACTCTCTGTCCCCTCTACTTTTCGTTTCAACTTGTCGATACTCAGCATTATATTGTATAGGGCAAGCATATTCCATTCCATCTCCTAAGCGCCTCCAATTAATGAATGCACCTTCCAAAGAGTTGGCTCTACACAAAATAAAATACAAACTAGATGTATAAACTACATTTATAGTACAAAATTAACTATTTTAAATTTGAAGAAAAAATAAAAAAATTAAAATATCAGTCCATAAATTTTGTTTTACAAGTTTTCTTTAAAAATCTTCAAGGATCCCAAAGCTAATCAATCAACTAAAAATAAGGAAAATAAAAAGCATCAAATTTTAATTAGTTTGAGGTATTAAAGTATCGTTCTTACTGTAATTTTGATGAAACTTGTTGCAATGTTTCTGGAGCACCTAATGGATCAAAATTTCGAGATGCTGAGGGTTTGTTAAGATCTCTATGAGACAAAGGATTTCCTCTCTCACTGCCTGAGCATGCTGATTCTGTCTTGGACACAACATCCTCTGAAGACGTTCCCTCAGGGGTTGGTGCAAGACAATTTGCGATCATAATGGCTCGAATTGAACTAGCATTGCAATTGTAGAATCGATACAACTGGTTCATAATAGGAACATGTTCAGAGTTAGTTTCTTGAGAAGCCTTATTCAACCAAAGTATCGAAGTACTGACAAGATGAGCCAGCCAATGAAGATCACCAGAAAGTAAATGCTGGTCACTAAACCATGTACCAAAAATATCATAGGGTTTATTCATTACACGACACTGCAAATCAAAACTTCCTACAAAAAAATAAATAAATACATAATTAAACCAATTTTCAAGTAATTTTGTATACAATTAACAAATAATTTACATTACTACCTTGTAAACTGAATACTGCTATCTCTCCAGAAGTGCTATGAGGTGTTCCAAAATGGACACCGGAAACTAGAAGTAATGTATCCGACTGATTGAACTGGGAAAATTGGGTGTACTTCCATGAAAATACTTTCATATCATGATGATATTTAATACGTGCAGGATAACTCGACTCCCACACCTACACGTGAATTCCCTTACAGTAAAATAAAATTTAAAAAAATATACTTTCTTCTAACATCTAGTTCCAACTTACCAAAACATATCCATCTTTAGAACATGTTGCAAACATACTACCATTGTGTGCAAAGCTAACATGAAGGACTTGATGAGAATGGTCCTTCAAATTTTCTGTTTGCACAATAGGAATATGATGTCTCAAGCGTTTATATTCATGCAGCCAAGATGTTTTATCTACAATATTTAAAATTGTATCCTAATCAACAAAAGACTTGTGCAACAGGAAAAAAAATTCTTTCAAAATACACTTGGAAAAATTGAGGGGATTATAAAATGATTTCTTCTCATGTATTAACTAACCTGGAGCGATGCCTACTGACGGATCTATTTTGAAATTCAAATATAAAAGATCTTTCCAAAGAAATTCATCCAGACTAACTCTCCACCAAGCTTTACACGTCAACCCAACATCTAAAAGTTCTCTAGCAGACAAATATTGGAATATATGCAATAAAATTGAATCGGGGACGTAGTTCCAAACGCAGTCACAATCATCTGAATATTCGTCGGATAAAGCTTCATTTGTAGCCATCATCGGTTCCGTATTGATTCCTGACGTGGGAAGCATTATATTTTAAGTATTACTATGTCTTCCCATGAGAATTTGTTAACGTTTTACGGCAAACAATGGAGCACATTCCATGTAGACAAAGCTCGAATGATCTCAAACGCGTAAGTATTTACCTGAATTATTTAGGAGGGTTAAATGACAATACGCTTCACGTACTTTCAGGTTACAGTAAACAGCTGTCCCTACAGTGCTAACCAGATGCTGTTAACACACCAGCTGATTGGCGTAAAGCATCTCTTCAATGCATTGTGGGTGAACAAAATCACTTGTCGTCCTTGCCGCAACAACTTCGTACCTGCTTGTAACAAGAGAGACGGTATAACCAGGGATAAGTATGAATTACCAATGTGAATGTAAAGGTACTACTATTAAACACAAAGCGCGCCGAGACGACGAAGCATTGAATCTTCCAATTTTATTTTAAATAACTTGGAGGTAACGCGAAGAAATGATGACGGAACATGATTGCAAGAAATACGTATTGAAGGGTATAGCATGTGTAGTAGAATAAAGATTACAATAATTATGATTTAACTCTTTATTTATTTATTTATTTATTTTAGATCTTAGAGAGAGGTTATTCATGAGAATGTAAGAACTGCACTCATTCGTTTAAGCTTCTATGTGACATGTGCTATACTGCTCCACGCAGGCTCCAAAACTCCGCCGAGTGAACAGACATCAGACATGTGACGTCATTGTGTCGGTAACTAAAAGGGGGAGGGGCAGTTCATTTGTTGGAGTAAGAATTGATATAGCTACCTGGTCAACCAACGAGATACCTTATCTTTCTATTATCAGTTATCCTCACAGAGGGGTTTGACGTTCAACTACAGCTTAAATATAATATCGTGGACTTAATACCCTTGCGTCAAATTGTTGCGATTAGTAAGAGGAAACAGGAAAGAGAGAACTCTTATTGACTATATAAAACCAGTGCTGATTCGCATCACATTGCTGGTTAAGTATTTATCTAATTTCGCGGGGACAAGATCACATAGGTTTAAGTTTTAATTCAAGACTATTAATCACGTACACAGGAAAAGGTGTTGAGATATTTTTTAAATCGCGTTTCAGGAGTTCGAAATAGAAAAGGGCTGGTATGGGGAGAATGCGCACGCTTATTCGTGACCAGCGCCGCGAGTGTCATTCCGATATTTCCTAACAATTACGATACTTATTTCGAGTGGCATTGTTTTTTATTGAGGGAGGGTGATGTGAAAACATGATTTTTCTCTCATCTTGGGCGAATTGTTGGAGAACGTTGCAGTTGAACTATATATGTAAAAAAGAGGGGATATTACAATCAATTAATCGTTATGTGGTTTGGCCTGGAGTTGTGTTATTTCCTCGGAAAAATATGTAATAAAAAGTGCTATAAAAATTGGGCTCATGAATTACCCTTGCAAAACATTTCTTATTGTATAATTTGGTGCTTGGCTTCTGACAGGTTATTTAAAAGGAAATGTCCTATTTGTTTTGTTATTGGAGAATCATTATGTTCAATTATTAAAACAATTTCTCTAGGAGATAGATTCATTCTGTAGTAATCAATTTTGTGACAGACTTGCTCAAAAACTTTTAATCTAATAATTAATTGAACTTTAAAAAATTATTTTTATTATATTTAAATTTCACTTGTATTTTAATTTAACATTTTATACTTATTTCTGTGTTACAGAGTTACCTCTCAGACCATGGGAACCAATAGACATATATTACTCTTGTCAACGTCTACTATTCACGGATCTGAGTTTTTAAAATATGCGGAAAAAGAAATTACTTCTTTTTTGAATAAGTATGACTTATTTATTTTGCTCTGTATGCATGTATTCATGTGAAATGAAGTAATTACTTTTCTTTTTTCTTATAGGAATAAAGTGAAACAAATACTCTTTATTCCCTATGCTTTGAAGAATCATGAAGAATATACCGACAAAGTTAGAAATGTTCTTTCTAAATGGGGTACTGAATATATAATCTTGCATTTATCTTTGGTAATATATCGTGTTCTTTTACATTTACATGATGAAATGCATGTGTTGATGGCAGGGTATGAAGTTGAAGGGATCCACAACTCCTGTAGTCCAGTGACCGCAGTAAATAGCGCTCAAGCTATTTACATAGGAGGTGGAAATACTTTTCAANAGTGACCGCAGTAAATAGCGCTCAAGCTATTTACATAGGAGGTGGAAATACTTTTCAACTGTTGAAGTCTCTTTATGACAATTGTCTGGTTGAAACTATAAGAAAAAGAGTTCTTAAGGTTTATATTTATTTATTATTTATTTAATTGATTAATGATTTATTGAATTGGGAAAAAGTCAGCTTTTCTTATACTTCTGAACTTTGTCAACTTATCGCTAGTACAACTGTTTGTTCCCTTGTGAACAAGATAATTATCTAGTATATGAAATTTATGTCGCAATTTCCGCTAACTGCGTCATAAAATATGTGAATGACCCCCATCATGTAATGTACTAATGATCTATCAAATTTTTTTTACTGTAATATTTAATTTCCTCGTGTAATGATCAACATCTACATTATATAGCATTTAGCCTCGGATCAGTTTTAAAATCTTTTTGTGGAAAATGGACACAGAATTACAGAATATGTAATGCATAATACTGAGTATTAAATTTAGTCAAGGAATTTGTTGAGGTGACATGCAAATAAATCATATTTTTATAATAAAACTAGTGGGGATTTATGAGATCAGGTAGGAGATGGTAATACAGTTCAACCTTGTTCTTCTGTTAAGGTTGGTGTAGTTCACAATTAAAAAAGAAAACAAATATGGTACAGTTGGGTACATTATTATTATTGATTTTAATAAAAGTTAAATTCGTATTGTACTTTATCACGCCATTGCTGTAGTACTTTTTTAAATAACTTATAACAATTTCAAAAACTATTTTCTTGCATGATTGTGTTGCCTTATGGCTCATATTAATTTAGTTTTATGTGTACTCAACTTTGGCACGGTTGTGTACATTAATTCTGTAGCCCCGTCATGGCCCGGGTTTTTCTCCGGTTTTCCTTCGGGTAGAGGCGAATTTATTATACAGGTTCTCTAGGCCTTGTCCAGGGGCTTGTTTATTGTAACAATATATCGTGAATTTAGTGTTTTTTCAACTCTTGTGATTTTTAAACACTATACTCAGAATAATCTATAGTTCGATAATAACTTGTACATGTAAATTTTTGCGTAAAATTACAAACATATTGACATTCTATTAGTATTATAACTCACAGCTAACTTTTTCTCTTATCTAGGAACTTTTGCTGAAATTTTTCAATCCGCCTCTGCCTTAGGGCCCTTGATCAGAATTGATGGGATGGTCCCTTACTTGCTTCCGGAGAGTAAATTAGTTTATTGTCCTCCACGTGGTCATACGCAGTCTGTACTGTTTTTTGACAATAAATTTATTATTATTTCCTCTTTCCGAACATGTTAACTGGAGATGATAAAGGGTTTATTAGGACCAGAAGAAAAACTAATAACCGAATTTGAATGTTCTAAGGGCAGTAAAATTTTTCAAGTTGAAATTTTTTGTACCAATGTTATCCTAGAGTTTTGTCTATTAATAATTCTCTCTTTCTTTTTTTTTTTAGGATGGTGTGCCATACATAGGAAGCAGTGCTGGAACCAATGTTGCCACACCAAGCATTTCCACTACAAATGACATGCCAATTGTGTATCCCCCTAGCTTCAACGCTTTGGGATTAGTTCCCTTCAATATTAATCCTCACTACATGGATGCTGATCCAACCTCGAAACACATGGGGGTAAAGTACATTAATAGTAATAATAAATTTACTGTCAAATGACCACTTACAAACTATGTACAACCACATGGAGAACAACAAACTACTCTCCAGAAGCAAGCAAGGGACTATCCCATCAAATCAGATCAAGGGCCCTAAACCAGTGGAGAATTTATAATTTCTTACTTCGTTGTTTTTATTTTCGAGACCTTGTTCTTCCAATCATTTAATAGCTGCAGTCAGACACCCATGTTACTAAAATGGATAGCCTTACTTACAATTAGCATATTCACTGCAAGCTGATGAAAAATTAATTGAATATTTGATATTGATTCAAAACCGCACGTGACTGGAATAAAACTTGCATGTCATCTCTTATAAATGATAAAATGTGTGAAAATTATTGAAAAACTGCAGTAAAAGGGGAGGGGGGATTATTGGTATCCCGCGTAAAAAGGGATAAATATAAAAAGGGTGTGAGGGAAAGTCCTGAAGAAATGACTCAGTTTTCATGATGAAACTTCACACTGTGGTTTCTTTCTAATAAACTTTAATTTACTTTAAGATAGAAGGTGCACCTCTAAAACTCCAATTTATATCACTTACCATATGAAGTACCCACATGTTTTTACTTTCCCTATCATGACCAGTCCTAGTTAGTCCGGACAAAAGAAGTTATACTTAGCATTGTCTATGCCCAGATGAAAATTGTGACGGACCGGGACTCGAACCTGGGACTTCCTGCTTTGGCTGCAGATGTGCTGACCGCTGCACCACTCGCTTCGACTCCTGATGTCCGTATACAATGTTCACCTGTATGTGAGTGTTGTGTATGAACATTGGGAGATGAGGCAGGTGGTACAGTTGTCAGCTCGCCTGTGGCCGAAGCTGGTGATCCCAGATTAGAGTCCTCGTCCGTCACAATTTTCGTCTGGCTGTAGACAATGCAACGTTCCCTCCCCGAGTAGGAACACAGAAGTTGTGAGTTAAAGGTTCTACTTTGTTTGCGACTTAAGTTTTCTTTTCATAATACAGGAAACAAGGGAAGAAAGAATCCGTCAGTTCCATGAAATCTCTGGTGTTCCTCCTGTTCTGGGACTGAGAGAGGGATGCATGATATTTGTGAATGGAGACATGGCCATTCTCAAAGGCCTATGTGGCGCAAGACTATTTATTCCGTAAGTTTATTATGTTTTAGTTATTCACAAAGATTCCCCACAACCGAGAATTCATTTCTATACTGGACAGTTTCTTAGAAGTCTTTCAGTCAAAACAATTCTAAGAATAAAAAACCCTTTTTAGAAACAAGCTTTTATTTGAGCCATGTACTAAAGTGAATAAAATAAGTAGGTTTTTATTAAAATAATGCAATGCCAAATGCTAATACCTTCATACATATTTATGTTTTATCAGCAGTGTCACTCAATCTGTTAACAACAGATTTGAAATTGAGATGTGACTGATATGAACATCAATTTATTAAGTTATTGATGTGTTTATACTTCTGAGGTTATTCAATGTTATCTCATGTCTTGTAGTACGATCTGTCTTTGAGTTTTTTTTGTATTTTCTTTTCACAAAGCTCTCTGTTGTACAGGAATAAAGACCCGATGGAATATGAAGTAGGAGCAGATTTAAGCTTTCTTCTGACATCAAGTGATGACACAGTTTAGTTTCTCTGTGATAACATTTGTAATGAACATTATTTTTCGAATGTATATTTATTTACAAAATATAATAAATGTGCAGTATTTGAATATTTTGATGTGTTAAACTTCACTCACTCAAGCAAGGGTTATTATAATGTTTATGATGTTCTGTAACAAGCATGACACTGAGTGGAGGGAGAATTTTTACTATTCTATTCTACATAAGCTCCAATGGGACACTGATTCACACACTCACCTCGCTAAGATATATATTTGCTAACAGACTTTAAATTCAGCACGATCATAACTGTAGTGGAGTATGCAATTACAAAAACTGAAATATTGTGTGTGTGGGAAGGGGAGGGGAGGGCAGACATCTTTGCCCCATACAGAAGTGTCGAGTGAATACACACAATGGGCTCTTGCATACAGGCCAGAAACTCAATGTGATATGGAATGTGTTTTACTGAATCTGCAAATTAATGAACTCTCTTGTCTGACTATTTCCTTACATAAAAAAAAAAAAAAAATTCACAGATAATTTAAATATTTTGAATGACCTACAATCACCTCATGATGACAGTAAGAAGCAGACAAAATGTGCATGTTAATAAAAATTCAGTCTACTTACAAGATCTTTCAAAATATTGTAGGTGTGGTATTATGTAATAGCATTTAACAGTTGAAAGTTTCTCAACGGAGTGTTTCAAGCAAAGATAAAATGCAGTTTCACAAATTTTTTAAAAGTTGAAGTTATGTACAATGTCCAGTCTGATGACTGAAAAATACCCACTTCAGTTTCATAATATTCTTTGAGATCTTAAAACTACCCAGAGGACAAAGAAAAATGGATAAAATAAATAGCAAAAAGAAATTTAACACTAGAATCACAAATCTGGTGACATCTGGATTTACAAGATTCCTTGAACTTGGCAAACTCGGTTGAAGATTCAAATTCCATCATTCTTTGTACTGTATTTATAATTTATCGCTAGAATGATTCTACCATTATTGTGTCCTAAACCAAAGAGCTGACCGACGATGCAAATATTATGAACAAATGCATGTTGATATTAAATAAAGCACCAGCAAGCAACTGACAAAGATATTTCCTTAATAAGAGCTGGTACAAAATATTCATTTATCCGGGAGCACAATACTAAACATGAATTACAAATTGTCTCTGCTAAGCCCCATTTCGGACATAGTTAACACACAAAATAAAAGGCATTGGGCATTTATCCTGATTATTATAAAAAATTACAGTGAAAAGTCACAATTATAGAAACATTTATGAATTAACAATTTTTAATGCACTGTACATATATAACTATGTACTTGCTAATTTTTAAATAATTTGTGATTACTTTTTGTGTTCACCATAAATTGGTTTGTGGATAAAAAACAAACAGCCCAAAATATACAAACAGAAAACTGCTAAAACAACTATGTACAAATTAAAAATATTGACATTTATTTTTTCCAAATATTTATATTTTTGTACAACAAATCTATGTAAAGTAAATACTTAGTCCTTTGTACATTAAAATGTGTATTGTTTTACACCATTCAAACACACATCAGTCTTAACTAGCAAACAAAATCTTCCTGAACATTTTTTTCAGAAAAAATCTTAATTGTATAGGTACCATTGATAGGAACTACATGAAAATTAATAATTAACCTTGAAACTTCATGAGCACATTTCAAGTAAATTTTTTTTAAGTAGATTAAAATATGTGCAAATTTTTATGATATTTTTTGTAAGATTACTTAAAAACCAGGTAGCTAGCACATTAAAATCTTAAAACATAGCTGTTTGCTGACACATAATTAATATTAAGAATATTTAGTGGTTAATGGAAATGTTCTGTTCAGTTACATTATTTTGAACACACATGATCATTGCTTTTCCGGAATCAATGAAATGCCTTTGGAAGTTTTGAATATCCTCACACTTTCCATTCTTCTTAATTCTGTCGCACAGGAGGAATGTATCTCAACAAAGTACACCCCTCCATTGTGAAATGGGATTTTTACCTCAATAGCTCATTTTTTGACACTGTCTCAGTACCCTCATCATCTAGATTTAAGTACTGTTGGGGCGAAGAGCTCTCTAAGATACCTTCTAATTTTTTCCGCAATTCTGTGAACACTGGCCGATCTTTTGGCTTTACTCTCCAGCAAGATAACATTACTTCATACCTGTCATAGACAAAAAATTAACTGCTGGACATATCGTAAAACTCACATGTTTAAATATTATGCATTGCATCTGAGTGTATAATTAATAAATTCACCCAAAATAAACAGACTATTTCCTTCAAAAAATTTCAATTTAATTAACAAATTTTGAGAACAAAAATAACATTTCAATACTGTTTGCTATCATCATCAGTGTGCAAATACATTACAAAATGTGTGCGAAATACTCGCCCATATGCATCTAAATAAATAAATTAAATTTTTTGCATCAACAAGTATTACTAAAAACAAAACTATTGCATTGCCAAAATATAAAAAGGAATTAACCAAGAAAAATGTATATACACAGCTATAAAATTTTATAATCTTTTACCAAATAATTTTAAGTGCCTAAAATTGTTAAATAAAATTAAAGTAAAAATATTTTTGAGTTCATTATATTACATGAGGATTATTATCTTGTATTATATACCTAATTATACAAGATAATCTATCATGTTGACATTTATGCAAACAGATATATGTTAAAAATGTATAATTATAAGTCTTTTGTTAATAAGTTTTGGGTGTGTTTTTTATACTGGCTCCTGAGCACAGAGGGTCTCTCCTCTCAGGTTTTTTACTATTGTACCTCAATATGGAGATTTACAAAATGTAACAAAAATTGTCAATAACTTGAATTTATTGTCCAAAAAGCAGTAGAGACTGCGTATGACCACATAGAGGACAATAAACTAATATACTTTCTGGAAGCAGGCACGAGACCATCCCATTAATTCTGATCAAGGGCTCTAAGGCAGAGCTGGATTGAAAATTTCAGCAAACTCCTAGATAAGATTAAAAGTTTAGAATATCAACAAATTTGTATTTCACACAAACAGTTTATTTCACAAGTACGTATTGTTATCAAACTATAGATTATTCAGAAAACAGAGTTCATAAATTGTAAGTATTAAAATAACATTAAATTCAAAATTTATTATTTCAATAGACACCACCCCTAGACGAGCCTACGGAACCTGTACAAAAAATTTACCCAAAGGAAAACGGGAGAAAAATTTGGGCCAGGATGCGTCTGGGTCAGATATGCACAGAGTACGTGTTTAACGCTCTGCTCTATGCATATATGCATATAATGTGAGCAGAGCTCAAACATTTAGTAATGTATTTGATATTTTTTGAAGGAAATAGTATGTTTATTTTGGTCGAATTTAAATGTAGTACAAGTTTAAACGTTATTTCTTCACTTACAATTCTTGGCTGCAGTTGCTGGGGCACTCCATTCTATATCCACTTTTCAAGAGCTGAAACAATCTCGAAGCAGGGGTGCTGGGGTACGGTATCCCTCCCAGAGTGACTATCTCCCAAAGTAAAATTCCAAAGGACCATCTGCACATTTTGGGACATTGTTGAAAAACTCTCTTTCATTAGACATTTAGAACTAAGCAAACACTACAGGATAAATTCCTTTAATTAAAGTACATGATTTGACTTGTAATAAAATCAAAATGGAATTTTAAAGGCAAACTCACATGTTCCAAAGCTACATATTTCTGTCCAAAAACAAATGTCATTCACCAAAATATTTTTTATCAAATATTCATTAGCATGCAATTCTGTACAATGTGATTCACTGTTTTAGCACAAATTTCATTTTTTTTTTAAGTATATTTTAATCCCACGTGTGTTATTGAACTGTTCTTTAATTTATCAAAATCATATCTTACATATCACTTTGAGTCGTGTATATTTGGTACATCAGTGACTCTATCGCCATCCATTTTAAAGGGACTTTTCCTTCACCTCGTTTGTGGTACACATTTTGTTCGTAGAGGTCTCTGCTCAAGCCAAAATCTGATATTTTCACGGTTTTATTGGAGCAAACCAAAACATTTCGAGCTGCGAGATCCCGGTGTACTATTCTATTACCAGCTAAATATTCCTAGAATACAACATTTTATATTATTAGAGCACATCAGAGAAACATGGATGCAATAGAAATGAAACAGAGAGATGAAAAGTAAATAAATAAATAACAGTCTGCAAGATCTCCTCTCATGTCAATCGTACAAACTTTTTTATGGAAACAAACTTACTTTTATTGTTTTCTATGTAAGACATGACAAATTGTCAAGTGTAAGGTAAATATGTTGACGTTGTTGTGTGAGAAGTTATATTATATAATAATTAAAATATTTATAAAAATTAAGTTATATTGCTACTTTCATGTTATTTTACTTAAAAAGCACATTATACGCTCGATGATGACAAACTAGGGGTTAAAATGTCATGTAAAACTTATTTGTAAGAATGGAAGCGAGATTGTTTAAAAAAAAAGGACATGCAGTTATTCAAAATAAGTAATCATAATAGAAGAAAATATAGTAAATAAAAATTTCATGTTATATTAAAATGGCAATAAAGCCTAGTTTTAAAGTTATATGTAAGAGCAGGAATGATGGATAATCCTGTTATCGTACGTCAAGTGATAGTGAGGTAATCAAAACAACTGATCCGGAATGGCAACTTTATGCTCTTTAATTAATCATTGAAATCTGCTGTAACTTGGCATGTTATGTTATAGCTAGGGACCAGAAAAAATAGAATTTATTTTTTACAAAATTACCATCTATTATTTTAAAATTAGCATTGAAATTGTTTAGATTTTTTTTCTTGTTGTTGTTGTTGTTGCTTCTTAGGATCTAGAGTTTTATTAAATTTAATAGTGTAAGTTTCAGCAGAATACACAAATATGTTTCTATGGCAACTTGTAGTTTTTTCCGGTCCCTAGTCATAGCCGTACTTTTGTTGCCTCTCGATAAATCTCACATTAATGTTCCTGCCAACACAATTACGCACATATTAAACCTAATATTAACTTGACCAGAGCTTATTCAACAATTTACAATAAAAAAATAAGTGAACCAACTGAATACTGGAGCTATTGCTTGAGCGACTTTTGTGAATTTGGTTCACATATTCTTCCTTGAACCTCCATTAATAATTGTACACAGCCTATTGTGTGTTCACGCTTCGCTCACACACAGATTCATTCAAAACATAATACTTTATGGTTACATTAAATCTGAGATTTTCAATAGTATTTACAGCCAGTAAACAATAATTACTCTTTTTTTTTCTGGAGGCTTCGAATTTTCCATACTCGCATGGTAAAAAGTAAAGATATAATTTCTCTGAAATCCATAAAATATTAGATAGTAAAATTGAAAAAAAAGAACAAGTGTAGTTCTGGACGGAAATGAGACAATATTTGTTTCATCATTAGATCATAGAAGTGACCAAAGACCCTCAAGTATGGAATCTCAGCGAGAAAAGCCATAACCTGAAAATATGGCATGTTACCACACAGTTAACAATGAAGTATCAAACACCCAACACTTAGATTTTTAAATATTTCAATTAGCATTGTTTACAAACAAAATCAGAGATCATATCTCAATTAGTGAGAGAGATTTGATAAAAATTTTAAAAATCCCATTTCGCTCCAATTTGCCACTTTAATATCAAAAAATCCTTAATGAACCTCTACAATACAAAAACTAATCTCAAAATTTAAAGTTCCTGTCATTAATAGTTATCTCTCTAACACTGCTGAATCAGGTAGGACAAAGTCACTTATGAGTACAGACGAACAGGGTTTAAGATATTTAGAATTTCTGATAACGTAGCATATTCTGTGATCATCTCTAGGCTTCAAGCCACGACTCCATTGACACCAAGTATCATTTAAATTTGTTCTGAAATTTACACATCAAGACTCTGGATAACATGTAAACTTTCACTTTTATATATCAACTAGCCGAGTACCCACAGCTTTGCGGACATGACATGCGGACATTCTGTAATGTCTCCAAATTTATTCTTTCTCATATCCACCGAGAACATTATCCATTAATGTTAGTGGTTTTCTAACATAATAAGTAGAATAATGTAATATCTCAGCAACCCTGAAAACAATCCTACGCAATTTTTTTGTATTTCAAAATAATTTTCAATTACTTTTTCATATAAATCCATTTCTCCTCCTTACCCAAGTAGTGCTAGGGGGGTCTATTTTTCCACGAGGACTAAATTTTGATTTACATGGTATCAGGATATCACTATCACCTCAATGACGCCAAAAACTGAGGACTCATCATTGGTATCCAGCATGCTCAATAATTCTTACGTGGCATCCCCTTCCCCAGGGGTGGTAGGGGTGTATGCGATCTCGTTTAGGAATTTTATGCTTTCAAGAATGTCACTGCTAATTTTAGCGGTCCCGAAAAGTATGATCTCAACACTAATATCAGTCATTTTCAATTATTTTTATATTATATCCCTTCACTCCCCCAATAAGAAGGGTGTTTATTCCTTATAGGGGGGATTGTGGACATATGTGGCATTGAGGATGTCATTTCACTTCAGCAGTCCCAAAAACTTTTTTATTCAACACTAACTGTTTTTTGGATTTATTTTTCTTGCCTCTCATTCCCACCCCCTACCCTAAGGGTGCTAGGAGTATATTATCTTCCATGTGGACTGATTGTGAACTCAGTAAACATCAGTGGCATCTTTATCCATCTCAACAGCACCCCCCTCTTCCCACCTCTTCCCTAGGGGTTTCAGGGATATCTTACCCGCACACTGCTTGTTGCCCGATAGTCAATCAAGTTTTGTAGGCTCAATGTGTTTCTAAGATTTCGTGATTAGTCTGTGAGTGAGTGGTAATTTACTTTTATGTAGACAGATAAGGATAGTCTTGTCTCAACTTACCATTCCCATAGCAATTTGACGAGCAAACGACAGCAAATCCATAGGTTGCAAAGAATTCACTTCCTCTTGCTTCTTTGTATCTAGGATATAAAAACCTGTTACACGTAAGGAAATTTCCAACAAAAAACTTCTTTGATGGTTTATTGTTAAATTGCAGTCAAGGCTACATTTGACAGATGATTGAATTCAAGCAAGAAAAAGAAAAACGTTTATTGTAAGTTTTTGCCATTCTGGAAAAGTAATAGATTAATGAATGCAGTGAAGCAAATATATAATGGCTTACCATCTTCAAAGTACATTTGGTTGAGAACTACTTTTGGAATTAGATCACTATCATCAACGCTATTGGAGCTACCTAGGATGAAAAGGAGAGCGTAGAATTTAACAAAACAGGAAGATATGAAGAGAGACAGTAATTTCATAATTCATGTTTGTCACTTCGAAACTTCCACTCACTTTGGGAAATCAGCAATTCAGCATACTTTATTTGTGGGGACGTCTTCTCCTTCAATGGATTTAAATCCTGAGTAATTTTGCCATTCTGGAAAAGTAATAGATTAATGTGAGAGAATTATCATTTATTTGGGCCAATTTAACATAATGGTAGAATCCTAAACTAATTCTTCGTATATCCTTCCACAAGTGCAGCTACCTCTATCAATCCCATCTTCGCACTAAAACAGATTTTCTTAAAACGGAATCGCCGGGACCAACAAACCTAACATCGCCGACTGAGACTGAACAATTGTTTATTATTGTTCATGGCTCGCTGTCGCATGCCATATTGAAATTGTCTTACTCTAAACTACTAATACAATCGGTGTCTGAGAAAAGAAAATAGTGCCGATTAATGCTTTTTATAATCACTGTAAATATCAAGAGTAACGAATAAAACTTGTATTTTTGGAATCGCGGTAATATTTGTAGTAATATGGAATCAACATTTTTTGAACCTTGATTCTACCAAAATGTTATATTTGGCCAATTATTTTGTTCATTAATAATAAGTTCAATACATGCATTCATTGAAAATATACCTTGCGTAAATAGTCCTGCAGATCACCAAGAGCACAATATTCAACAATCAAACGCAGGGGTCCAGAACACATGCAGCATCCAATTATAGAAACAATATGAGGATGTTTGCCCACCGATTTCATCATGCTGATCTCTTGCTGAAACTGTCTGATATCTTCCGAATTTGGATTTTCTGGGTAAAATATTTTTTCATTAGTTCATACTTATCAAAATATTTTTTTTTTAGGGAGAAAATTCCACCACCCAGGGGAATAATACACAGAAATAATATATATTTTGCGATAAAAACTCAAAACTCAACTGAGTTTTTATAATAAAATATATACTGTTCGTCCATAAAAAGTCGCAAGTCTTGCATTATTTATTTAATTAGATTATATAATAGATGTTAATTATAGTAAAAAAACAAAGGATTGCCCCAAGAGTGATACAAATTCTAAATACTTAATTTCATAACATCAAGTTGAAATTAATATATGTGTGTGGTGATTCTACTACTATCAACATCCATTATGTAATCTAATTAAAAAATTACGACCGTTTATAGAAAAATAGTGAGCTATTCACAAAAAATTGAAATATTATTCATCCATAGAAGGTCATAAGTTTTTAACTATTTAATTAATTATATGTGGTGATATCCTGCTACTCCAGCGTTCTATCTAATTACCATCCATATGGGTTGATAAGTATTTGGACAAACTACAGGTGTTCTAGAAATTCAGTTTGTGTGGTGTTTTCTCGCACTTCTAGCAAAGATGAGAAGATTTATCTACTTTGACCCCAAATAGTACAAAATCTTGCCCTTCCTCTTGCTTACAAATTTTGCTACACCCTTCAGTGACACATTGAGACACTCTATCATATGATACAGTAAGATGTGTTGCACACCAGTTAACAACAGAGCAGTGGAGGTTCCATCCTCGCCCAGGTTTTTCTCCATTTTTCCTTCATGTAGAGGCGGATTTCTTAAACAAATTCTCTAGGCTTTTGTCTAGGGGCACGTTCATTGAAACAATAAATTGTGAATTTAGTGTTATTTCAATTCTTATGATTTGTAAGCACTATACTCAGAATAATCTATAGTTCAATAATAATTCGTACATGTAAAATAAATTTTTTGTGTTAAATTACAAACATGTTGACATTCCATTAGTATTATAACACTTAGCTAACTTTTTATATTATCTAGGAATTTCTGCTGAAATATTTCAATCTGCATCTGTCTTAGGGCCCTTGATCGGAATTGAAGGGATGGTCCCTTGCTTGCTTCTGGAGAGTAATAATAATAATAAATTTATTGTCAAAAAACAGTACAAACTGCGTATGATCACGTGGAGGACAAGAATGGTCATACACAGATTGTACTGCTTTTTTGGCAATAAATTTATTTATTTATAAGTATGATTCATATTTCTTGTTAATTCACAAAATTTTTCTTAATTCTTTACAGTGTATTCCTTTCTTTTGTTTAGTTTCAGTTATTGTTCTGAATATAGTCTCAGATGTCCTAGATGTTTCCTAGTTCATGAAAACTAGAGTTTGCAACTACTGTGAGGAGATTTGTGTGTAATCTAGAAATGAAATTTAAGTGTCATATTTATTGCAACATCAGTGGAGTGATTTTATTTTATTTCTCCACGTAATGTTAATTGTATTAAATTCAACTATTATTTCTATACTCAACTTTTTTAACTAGCCACCAGAAAGAGTCTATTTCTAGTACTACTCCCCCTCAAAAATCTCAAGAAATAATTTACAAGGCATACATGATACACAGTTTTAAGATAAAAGAACTTCATTAAAATACAACTGAATTACTAAAATAATGTTAACCAAATCAATAACAATATTTCTTTTTTTACGAAGAATAAAAATACAGAAGAAAGTCCATAATCTAATAAAATAAAATTTTCAGCTGAATAGGTATTAATATTCAATCACACATTTCACATGCACGTATTATATTGTTCACCAACCAGTTTCCACCAACACATGGTATATTAATTCTTTAAAAGAAGTGTTGTATCAACAATGTGTCGAGATTTTACATTCACTCCTCATTGAATCGCAAGTCCATATTTAAAAATTAGGTTAAAACATTTTTGTGAAATACACAACGTCTTGAAGATAAGAAACAAGTAGAAACGTATAAATAGTAACAGAGTTAACAATGCTGAAGTGAAACACATCACATTGAGTCGTTATAAAGGTGTTGAACATTCACGATTGATAGGTATGTAGTACAAGGGGCTAGACAGTCATTAACGATGAGCAACATAATACAATAGCCTATAATACAATATGGGCAAGTGAAACATGTGATTCATATACTCACAGACAATCAATATCTAAGTGATGTAATAAATAAGGTATTAATATTACCAATATAGAGAATTAACAACTTTATACCTCTAAGCATTTTAACGGCCACTTCTTTCAGGAGTTCTTGTTTTGTGTGTCCACCTAGTAAGCCTTTGCGCACCACTCCAAAAGCCCCACTGCCAAGAACATCGCTCACAATAAGTCTATCTTGAGGAATTTCCCATTCATCGTCATAATAAATGGTTGGAGTTTCATCGTTCTTTTCTTGATATGGTTCCTTGTCCGTGTCCTAAATGTAAATAAAATACAAAACTCATTAATAATAATATTTTATTGAACCACATAGATCATAACAATGATGTATGGCGAGTCATAGTACTAACAACAATAACAATAATATTTACATATAAGAATAACAATAATATAACAATTTTGATACATTTAACCATATTCATTTAACTTAGGCTAAACAGAAGTTAACATAAAAATAAAATTTTCTACTATTACAGAATATTAATATTTATTTAGGCTAGGGTTATTAGATATCTATGGTAGGAATTCTTTTATTTTACTTTTATTTTATTAATTTATGTCAAGGTCTATATTTATGCTAAAACTGTGTAATTTGATGATGTTAGATCGTCTAACCTTTACACAAGAAAGGAAACAAACTTAATATTGGAAATTACCGACCAATATCTCTACTACCCACTTTCTCAAAAATCCTAGAAAAATTGTTCTATAAGCGTCTTCTAGATTTTTTATCAAAA
>NNCF01129010.1:367599-382028 GCA_002313205.1 Laupala kohalensis
CAACTTTCAAAAATTTATGAGAAGGGAAGGGAAGGTTAAGCAATCCAACTGCTGGTGGAATGAGAGAATACAAAACGGTGGTCGAAAACCGGAGAATGTAAGGGAATGAACCTAAGGGGGTTAAAGGGGTCATGTGGAACATACTTGCACTCCCACAAACAATGCCAACCTATAATATGGCTAGGACTACATGGAAATAAGGAAATAAAGAGGAGATAAATATTAAGGTTTTGAGAGTATGAATATTTTATTAAATAACAATCATTTATTGTAAGTTCTCATTAGAGTACTCACTGCATATCGTTAGGTTATTATCCCACAGTTGTAAACATGAAGGAGTAATGAAAGTATAATTATAGCTTCCTCGGAGTTCATAATCTATTTGATTGTGTCCAAGATGTATGCTGTAAATCCTTACATCGTACATGGTGTTGAATTTTAAATTAGGAAGGAGTTTTTGGAATACCTGGAAAAAGAGAAATATTGTCCCTTCTAATTAAATAACAAATAATTAAAAGACAACAATTATGCCTATCGTAAAATTATTACCATATGACTTTCTATGTCATCCAAAATCTTTGATTGCAATGTAGAATCGTATGGAGCCCAGTAGCAAATTTTGTAGTCACAACTCATGTCATCTGAAAATGATATTTAAAATAACTTTTTGCTATTGAAGTCAAGCATCTGATTTGAATCATATCATCATTTCCAAGTAACAAGTAACAATGAATTAATGACCAATACCAATTTTAGCACTCACCTGAAGCTGGTTCCCATAGGACAGTTACATTTACATGGTCTCCAGAAAACATATAATCTCTCAGAACTGTCACATTTGTAATAGGAGGAACAGTGTATGATTCTAGAATAGAAGGGTTCATAATTTTAAAAAAATACCTCCATATGTAAAATATCAACTAGTGTTCTTCCCAGCAGTGTACCTTTATCTAATGAGGTCCATGGTACAAGTCGTATAGGACGCCCCCATCTTCAAGTCGTACACAGATACACTGACAATAAATGCATATCAATTACAAAATTAAAAATTTGAGATTTAGTTCATAATAATATAAAAAATTCTTTATTTTACTGTTATAAAAAAGTTTTTGGTTTGTTTGTGATCAAATTGGCATATTTTTATAATTTATACCGGCCCGTTTAGAGGTTCCTCATAGATTCAGGTCAGGGGTGAAGAACCCCCGGTCCCCGCCTAGGTACGCTACTGGTTCTCCCGACAAACAAATATATATATATATATTAAAAAAATAATCCAGGTAGGATTTATGACAAAGGTATTTTCAAATTCTACCACTATGACAACATTAAGTCACTTAAATTTCATTCCTTACACTAGCAAAGAGGCACATGACAATTACCATTCAAAACAGATGTCCATTTACTGGTACATGGATTAGCCCATATACCTTCTGAAGTAATACCTTGGACTCTCGTTTGAAATTTGTAATTTGCATCTGATGAAATAATTAATTCTTCATCAAATGTAAAATTATTAGTCAAAACCTGAAAAAAAAATTCCCATTGAACATTAATTTTGATGTTTACAACAAAAAATGCTTGTCCAAGAGTGCAAAAATTAGGCACTTCAGTATGGAAATGAAGGTCCGGTTTTCCTTTGGGTAGAGGCAGATTTCTTATACAGGTTCTCTAGGCTTTGTCTAGGGGTGTGTTTATTGTAACAATAAATCATGAATTTAGTGTTATTTCAATTCTCATGATTTTTAAACACTATACTCATAATAATCTATAGTTCGATAATAATTTGGGCATGTAAATTTTTTACGTTAAATTACAAACATATTGACGTTCTATTAGTATTATAACTCGCAGCTAACTTTTTATCTTATCTAGGAACTTTTGCTGATATTTTTGAATCCGCCTCTGCCTTGGGGCCCTTGATCAGAATTGATGGGAGGGTCCCTTGCTTGCTTCCAGACAGTTAATTAGTTTATTGTCCTCCACATGGTCATACACAGTTTGTACTGCTTTTTTGACAATAATAATAATAATAATAATAAATGTTATTGTTATTGTATTTTCCTCCACGTGGTCATACGCAGTTTGTACTGTTTTTTGACAATAAATTTATTATTATTATTATTATTATTATTCACCTCTAGTGGCGCTGTTCTGTTCTTTCTGCATCGAGCGTGTGGAACGAGTATTACTTTGTGTCTTTGTTTATTGTGTTATTAACTTGTATTTCTTTACAGCAAATAGTCGCTTTTGTGACTACTATTAATATTTATTTGGATATAACTTAAATTCTTTGTGGCGACGCCTTTCCTGAAATTTTGCTACCACGCTTTCCTTGAAATTTTCGCGAGTGTTTCAAGGATTTGTTTCGTAGAGGTTGGCAATTTGTTTAAGGCAGCCATATTGAATAATTTTAGGCAAAGTTTCGGGACTTTGAGTATAGATGAACAACGTTCCGCAGGAAAGTGTTAAGATCCCCTTAGTTATAGTTTGCTTCTCATGCATGCAACCGGTCATACACAGCTGTATTACGCAAAACATTAAGGAACATTCAGCACTGCAAGAAAATATGTACCCGAATTTGTTTATCTTAGTATTTATAAATGTGAAATGTAGTGTGCTATTGAAGCTTATCTACGAGGGGTGATAGGGCTCTTTTGTAAATTGGGGCTTTAGGACTCGTCAACGAGTATTGTTAGCTGAATTAACCAACACCTTGGCCCACATGGAGGTGTTAGTAGGTGTAGTTAGTAATTAATAATAGGAGCAGTAGCAGACAATAGTCATTGATAATAATTAACAATAGAGTTATTGATAGTAATTCACAATAAAGTTAGTGATACTAGGAGTACAAGATGGTGGATAGGAGGAGGAGGGTTTACCGTAGTAAAAGTTAAACTATGAACATAAATATACTTACAAGTATGAACGGTATATTACTAATTAGGTAAGAATATATTTTAAAATATTTTAATTTTTCTTTAGTTCGAAACACTCATTATTCCTTGATTTTTTAAAAATGTAAATCTAACAATAGTTGTTCTAACTATTTACTTATTTCTGGCTTTGGATATTACAAACACCATTTTCTGCATTATAAAATGGTGCCAAGGAGAACCAGACAAGAAGCAAATTACTTTTATGACTGTGAAGGAAATACACATATGGCGTTGCACGTCTTGTGAAATAACTCGTGTATTTCATAATAGGAGAGCCACGCATTGACGGCGACAGTGGTCTGAAAGCGTTCCCGTATTCCTTGAATAACCCTGTGGACTACCACAGTATAACCCTCTGCCGCGTAGGTAGATAAGTTAAAATGCGTCTACATTAAAGTGCAAGTATGTCGACACCATTTGTAACTGTTGTTTTGACAATTTATTTATGTTTTTAAAGAATAGGCCACGAAAATTGAGTTAACATTTTAAAACTTAAATGATGTGAATTTTTATTACCTATCCTTCAAGATACAACCAACACTGGTTTTACCTATGTAGGTTTTAAAGAAATTTGTATAAATTAAAAATTAAAATCAATTTGAGAGTCGTATTTTTGTTTTATTTCTTACGAGAACAACATGCGCAAAATTATTTCTAGCAACCCCCCCCCCATATATCCCCTGTATGGCGCGAATATCGTGCAGACGAGAAGTATTATAAATAAATTTTTAAAAAACAGCTACTTTAGGAATTATATCCGCGTTGACTAAAGACAAGTTAATTATATTATGTTAAATGAAAATGGGAGACGGGACAGAGAGATTCGAACTCGGGACGATGTGCTTAGCGCGCTCATGCGCTTTCCAACTGCGCCATCCCGTTCGCCTCCCGGGCCCGTCTTCCATTTTCATTCAACTTGCGAGACCCAAATGGAAGACGGACCCGGCTGCGAACAGCGAGTTGGTAAGAACATGAGCGCGCTAAGCACAAGGTCCCGAGTTCGAATCTCGGTCCCGTCTCCCATTTTCATTTAACATAACATAATTAATCTGTTACCTGGCGGTGAGGTTCACCGCAATCTAAAAGATTTCTATGTGTAAAGTCAAGTTGCCAACTATTCACGAAACTTGCAAATATTCACCAAAGTAGTTCTAATTAATTAATTTAATTAATTAATTTCATTCTACTGATTTTCACTAGGACAATTATTTTGTGATTTTAAAACTTGGTAATTAATTTAGACTGTCGTTTGACTCTTTCTTTGACAAGGGTTGCATTTTCTTCTGTCACGTGATGCGGCTGCCATTTCTGTTAGAACAGCGTTTTCCTCACATTTTGCTGAATTATTCTTGTTCGTGTCCCGTAAGGTATGAAAATCATAACGTCATTGCGTTCCTATTTCCATTTGCTACGAGTTAATAGTTTGTTGTTTTTTTTCGGCTACGTTGGCCAGACTTTAGGCAGAAAATAAAATAAAATGAAGCCCGCGAAAGTTTCTCCATATAAGCACTTAGTGATTTAAAGTCAAAATTTTGCGCCGTGAGGGATTGAAAATTCATCGCCAATGGCTTAGCGAATAGATCAAGTTATCATTTGAAAATTTTCTTGAAGTGCTGAAGTCTAGTCGCTTTGACGGATATAATATCGAAAGAGGATATTGAGGATTTTAGGAGGAAATGGGTGTAAACTCAAAGCCGAAAATAATACAAAACGGCTACCTAACGCAAATTCATATTATATCCGGATAAATATTTATAGTAATTACAAAAGTGACTATTTGCGGTAAAGAAATACAATTTGATAAAACAACAAACTAAGACAAGTTAATATTCGTTCCACACGTTCGATACAGAAGGAGCAAAAGTGTATTGAATTGATGGCCGAGGTCGGCGAAGAATTTGGAGAAATAGGAATGTCTTGCCAACATAACGCGAGGCACAGATAGCAAAGTAAAAGTGTTGGCAACACTGTGCACAAGCGTTATACCAACATCAAACCAAGAAATAATTTATTGTCACGAAAGTTTTGACGATCACGTTCAGGACAACAAAGTAAATTAGTTCGACTGATAAAGACGTTCACGATTTCTTTTCTCTTGGGTTACATTCTCTGGAGGGAGAGTGACACGAATGAAAGCACCGAGGTCATGAAACCTAACCACCGAACTAACCACTCTGTGCAGAAGCCAATCTTCGTTTTCTTCGCGAACGGAAACAACGAACGCTGCGAACGAAGTGTTTTCGCTCGGAATCACGTCCCACTTCCAAAGAATACGCGACAGAGTGCGACAGTAGAGTCGCGGCGATCCACACGCGTTTCCAACTTCTGCAGACATCGCATCTGAAAAAAACACAAAATAAGTGCAACAGACGAAATCCCCAATCATTAGAGATCCATACAACACGCATTTTTTATTCTCGATAATTTTTTTTTAGTGTTAACTTCATAATAATCCAAAACAGCGATTTTCGAATCCAGAAATTATAAGCAAAATAGACCCAATAACGCAAAATATCGCAAATTTTGCATTTGACTTAGGATTGGTTTTAAGTTTAAGTTGTAAGTGGAAGAAGAGAACCAGGCTGTGCAATGCTCCAAGAGTAACGGTATTTTCACCAGCAAGTGAATTTAGCTCAGAGGGGTTTATATCAATAAAAGATGCTAACAGTAAGATGATGTATGGCAAATCATAGTACTAACAACAATAACAATAATATTTACATATAAGAATAACATTATAATAATTTTTAAAAACAAGAATTATTTTAAAAAATATTTCATTTCAGGACTATTTATGAAAAATGCAACTTATGTTAATGTTTAATTTGCAGTTTCAAGAAGTTAATTTGAAAAGATATTCCGGTGAAGGGGCCCGTATTCTCTTCATGGACCCCTCCCAAAATCAAATTCTGGATTCGCCCCCGTACACAGTCTACCGAAATGTATCTTGTGTAAACCACGTTTTGAATTCTTACCAGATTCGTTTCCTCCTGAATTAACACAATCGCACGAGTCTTCATTCTGAAACAGAAATAAATAAATAACCATATACTTTTTAACAATAATAATAATAATAATAATAATAATAATAAACGCATCTTCATTTTGAGGCGAAGTTAAGGCAAATGTCTTCTGTTGCACTTAACCTCAGTTAAGTTACACTTAACCTCACATTTGCATCGTAAAAATAAATATGCATGACATTATCAAGAGGGAAAGAATAACTCGTTCATCCATCACCATTCATACCGTGGTCCAGTGTATTGGACAACGAGTATTTCGTTGAAATATTCCTAATATTATTATCATGAAGGTTGTTCCACAGTTCCGCCGCCTCGACAGAGAAAGAACGAGAGAATTTCTGAGTTTTGTGTCTGGGAATTAACAGAACTCATTTGGAAGAAAACTGAATATTTAAGTTATGTTCATCGGATAGAAATTGGAAAAAGGAATAGAGATAGGGTGGGTATTTTATTGTGAAGTATGTTATGAAGGAAAATGAGAGATTGGAATTTCTGTCTGTCTTCCAGTTTCATCCAGCCTGTCTTCGTGTAGAAGTCGGTCAAGTGATCGTATCGTTTCAGTCCAAAAATAAAGCGGATGCAGGTATTGTGAATCTTTTGAAGTCTGTCTGCGAAAGTGGAAGGGATATCTTTGAAAAAGATGTCACAGTAGTCAAGATGAGGCAGGACGAGCGACTCGGCGAGAATTTGTTTTGTGGTTCGGAGAGTATTCACCTAATATGATTGAGTGCAAAGTGTGATAAGAGTTTTTGTTCTTGTTGTTTTTTTGCACTTGTATACAGTGTGACATTTCCATAGTGTTTCGTCCATTACAATGCAGAGATTTTTTACGTTTGGAGAAAACGGAATTTTCACTTCAATTCATAGGTTTGAATGAAGCGTGGACCTCCATTTCTGTTCATTTTTAAATAAATCCTTTGATAACCAACATACGAGTCTTTCGCACCCCAATATTCAAATAAGATTAAAGCTTCTATTTTTTTCGTTTAGGCAAAATTGAATTATCATTCTGAAAGTATCTTAAAAGTAATTCTATGTTTCCGTGCATATATATTGAGATGCTGAAAAATGCTTCTCGTGCTATGTTCCGATTTTTGCGTCTTGGCTCACGATATGGAATTATGATTTTGTATCTATCCAAACACGTGATAAAAGAAATGATTTTCGAAACGTTAGCATGGTAGTGTCAATGTATGTGACATAATGTCAAGAAAGATCTTTTATGAATAGAATTTGCTGAGAACATCCCTCCGTAAGGTATAGAAACATATCCAATAAACTGTCAAGTTAAAAATTTATTTTTTTATTGACTAGCCCTCAATAATATAATTGCGAACGGGGTGGCGCAGTCGGTAAGCGCATTAGCGCGCTAAGCTCAGGTCCCGAGTTCGAATCTCGGTCCCGTCTCCCATTTTCATTCTACATAACATAATTAATCTGTTACCTGGCGGTGAGGTTCACCGCAATTTAAGAGATTTCTACGTGTTTACTAACTGTTAAGAATAATTCTTATCCGTAAGGTAACATCAGTTCATATAAATCAGATAGGATTATCCAAGGTCGGATTCCGCGATTTCCTAGATCAACGCTGTCCACCTTAGCTTAAGGTAGCACTAGCGTAGATAGAGTGAAATCACTAAAGTACCTGAAATCAGCTTGAACAAACAGAGTAACATTTGTACTTATTGTGATTTCAACGTTAGAAAAACATACCTCGCCGGCCATTTAAATGTAATAATTGCAATTGTAATTGATGGTGAAATACATTGCGTCGTAGAGAAAAGATTTATTTACGAAATAACTTTTAAATCACGAAAGTGACGGAAGTTTACTTTGATTTGTAGTAAATTTTCCTTTGTAGTATTTTTTACGTCACTTTTATCTATAGGTCACCTTAGGACATTTGAGAAAGCTAAATTAACTTTTTCCTTTGACGTGAGGAGATGCATTCATCACGAGTGAAGCGAGTTGCTGATTATTGTTTGTACTTTGTATTATTAACTCATAGATACAAATTATACTTTTCATTATTATTATTATTATNATAAATGAAGACATAACTAATTGCACGTAGCCTCTTCCTTGCAAACGTGATCTCCGAGAATAGTTCGATAAACATGAATGGAATATTCACGATATTTAATCTCCTTATCTATACACTTCCAATCGATCGGGCTGGCACGGGATGGGGTGTGGCAAAATGTTGCCTGACGAATTATAATTCTAACCGGTCATATTTATTTATTTGCAACTCGATTCTCGTCAAAAAAATTATATTACTGTATTAAAAGTTGGAAAAACTAAATAGAATATTTATTTACTTCTAAAAATATTATTAATATTTAGAATTATAATGAAATGTTTACATGTTTACGTATTACGGGATAATTCCGAATACAATTTTCTATTTTCTCTCGCCGGACACACCACGTCAATAAAATTAATTCTCATAAGGTAGATTTATAAAACAGAGTTTGGTTCCCAACGTTTGATGAACTCTAACTGAACCCAAATTGAACAGCGCTGTTCTAGACGAATGTTGTTACTTTGGTACTTAATAATTCCCACCAATTCAACATCCCTTCCCAATACTTTGGCGAAGCTCAATTACACTTGCGACTTATTGAGCAAAATCTACAAATATACTATGGACGACATACTCAGTACGAAGTTACGTTATTCGAGGAAGAATAGAATACAGGACAAGGATACTGCAAAATACTCTTCTTATAAGACTCAACTACTTTAGATCGGTCTTCGCCGACTCAATTACTTTCAACCATTCCTTCCTATTCTGTGACAGTCTCTTACAATTGTCTACCTTCATGTTCTTTAGATCTTGACGCACATCATCAAGCCATGTTTCCTTTGGTCTGTCTCTTGGCATTGGTGCAATAGGTGCCCAATCTTTAATGTTCTTTACCACACGAGTGTAATTCATGCGTTCCACATGACCAAGCCATGCTGATCTTCTAACCTTGATTTCTCTGACAATGTTATGGGAAAGCTAGAGTTGTAATGTTTTAGGAATATTGAGATAAATACATTGAATTTGTCGTCGGTGTTTTGGCAATCGTAAACATCTTCCCTTGTTTCTTCTCGCAAATAATTTATAAATAAGGATTCATTTATGTCATTAAACTCTCTTGAAAATTTGTAAAGGATTTTAAGCGGTTTTAGTTTATTATTAATAGTAAATACTTGAGCAAGGTGATCACTGTATCCGGCGATAAACACTTCAGAGAGATACGAGATTCCATTGTTGACTATAATTTGATCTAGCAATGTTTGAGATGAGCCGGAGAGGCGAGTGGGGTCGTTTATCGTAGTAATAAGGTTNCTCCGTGGGGATTTTTGCCTTTAAAATTTTGCCGACAGTAAGAACTTGCTAAATAATAATTAGAAATAGCAGTATCGTTGATGTTGTTAGTTGAAAGCCAATGCTCTGTGAGGCATAGCAAATCGAATCGATTTTCGTGTACCAGAATTTCAATGTCTGTCAATTTGTTTGAAAGGGATTGGACGTTATGATGAAATCTAATTATTTTATTTTCGCAAGGAGTTTGTGACTCACGAGAAATGGAATCGACGTTAGATTGTGGAGAGGAATTTGAAATTGGTACAGCTTCTAGTTCCGGATGAAGCTCGCACACAGCACCTGAACGCGATTGTCACCTTCGAGTACCACATCGTACTCCTGAGCGCAAGTTGTAACGGTGTATGGGGGCGACAGGAGGAATAGATGTTGACGTGGGAGATGAGGAAGCAGTAGGTGAAAGAACGGGGACAGGAGAAGAAATGGGTGTGGAGATAGGAAGAGGAAATGGTGATGAGGTAGGAGCAGAGGGAGGTGGAGGAGATGAGGTAGAAGTAGAGGGAGGTGGAGGAGGAGATGAGGTACGTGCAGGAGGAGGTAATGGAGGAGGTGGATGATGTGAGGTCAGATGTGAAGCTAGGAGAGAACCGAAGTGCTGTTTCCCAGACGGTTTCAGGTGTAAACCGTGCTGGGTAAAGTCCTTGGCAGTCAGGTGTGGTTGCAAATCAAAAAATGTGATTTTTGTGTCTGCCAGGTGATGTTTTAGGGATATGTTTGCCAAGTTAATTTCGTGGTTTATTTGTGGAACGTTGAAGCGTGGACGCAGGCTAGAGAGCACTTTGTGTGCAGGGAGGCCATTTTTAGTTTCTGTAGATGTTCAGACGCGTTGAAATGTCCACCCAAGTTGATATCGTTCTGCCCACCTATGATGATTACTGTGTCCCGCTCAGTGAGTTTTTTAGTGTAAGTGTCCAGTTCTCGAATAACTTCAGCCAAACGAGCGTTTGGCTTAAAGAAACCGGAGACTGAGAACTGGCTAGGAAGAAATCCACGCAATACGGAGGACATCTGACGACCGTGCGAATCAGCTAGTATGAGCACGTTTGATTTCTGCGTGGAAGTGTTGGTATCATCTCTGGATAGCACTACTTTACGTGGTTTTGGGCGGCTGTGCTTACCAGTGCGTGGTGTGCGAACAGGTCTGGGTACTGGACGGGAGGGGATGAAACGAGTAGGTAAGGGAGGAAACAGGGACATGTCATCTAACACACTAAACCTATTCTGAGAGAAGTGTTGGGGTGGTGCATGAGTCGTTGGTCTAACCGGGTGGTAGCAGTTGAAAGGACGGCGAGAATTCCTAACAGTAGTCCAACCGCCGATCGTTTTCTTATTGATCTCTTCCAGCGCACTGATTCGTGTGTCAATATAATGTACCAAGTTATTGTACGCCTTCTGAAGATCAGCTTTGAATGAGTTGAGGAATGCGATAGTGTCCATTGTTGTGAGAAAGTTAGCAACTTCACGACAAAAGCAAATGAGAATACACGAAAACTGACAACTAACACTGAATGAAGGATGCTAGTATAATAATATATTTATTACTACGGAAGTTACAAATGAGATAATAAATAAATTAAATATACAAACAAACCGACGACAAAAATGATTGAAATAATTATTTAGGGCGACCACTGGAGATTAATTAATTCGACAATAACTACCGTATATTGTGTTAAAATGCAAATGAGTACGAAAGAATCAAGAAAATCGAATTGTAAAATGATGTAATAATTCTATGAAATTATGACGACGAAAACTTGGGTGCAACAATGAGGCAGGGTTTAATCAGGAAATAAACAAACCGACAAATGACAGAAATAATTTAGGATGACAACTGCAGATAAATTAATTCGACAATAACTAAGACAATATTTTGTTAAATTGTAATGAATAACTACAAAAAGATCACGAAACAAATGGTAAAATATTGGAATAATTGTATTTACGACGACGAAACTTGAGCAGTGCAACAATAGAGTACGTTATTTTTAATTTAATAATGATGTAATAGTATATGCACCAGACAATCTAAATACAGCAAAATAATTAATTTTAATGCACCAAGAAGTTAAATTTATGATTCCGTTTGTACTTACGTAAACCTTATCACACCCTTGAATGAAGCACTTGAAAACAATATGAAATTATATATGGTCCGTTGGGTTTGAAAACCTTAGGAAATGTTTTTAGTGTTTTTTTACTTAACACTCACACAGAACAAAGAATTTTACACTACAATGAAAGTTAGACACTAAATACAACTACTGAATCACAAAAAACTCGAAAAAATAAAATAATTAGAAAGATTAAACTGAAAAACAGAGAGAGCTCATTCATAATCGCAGCTAACGCCAGGAGCAGGCTAGCCAACCTATATAATTTTGTTATTTATTTGTCTGGCCTACATGCAAGAAAATCAATCCCCAGTAATTATTATGGCCGATAACGTTTCAAGTATGCGTAATTTTTAGTTCATTTGATGATAATGTATTATTTTCTACTCATCCATAATATGAGACAGTTTATAAATTACGTTAAGTACCTTGGGAAAGGGAGGGTTCCGATTCCGTTACTCTGCGTTACGGTTAACCTTGGTGTAATGTAATGCTGGTTTATAGGATAAATACCACATAAATAATCTTTGACAAAAAAGCAGTTGCAAACTGCTTATGACCACGTTGGGGATTGTAACGTCGGCGCCAAGGCATTCTATCAATTTGTGAAATATTAATATTTCTTTGCATTTTCCAAGCCGGATGCTGTTACGAAGATTTCAATAAGTGGCCGGTCGGTGCTAAGACGGAAGTGCGACGAACTTGGGACCCACCCTAAGCCTGTTCAGTTATGGAGGTATTGTTTGAATGTACATCTTTCACTCCTAAGGAAGGTACAATTGATTTCGGAGAATGCGGCCTGCGACGTTGACCCACTGGAATTTCGGTGTACATCAGAAAAGCAGAATTTTCAGACGGATGTGAGTGAAGAACAATGAGATTGCTTGCGCGCACCTAGGTGACGCCCATGGCGGTTCGTCCTCTACGGCGCAGTCTCTGCGTTCTTAGAATTCAAAAGGGTGGACAAGAAGGATACTTGCAAGGTGTGGTGGCGAAGGCGTGTTTTTTTGCGGATCACGTGACTTCTGCTACTGTATATATTGGGAGGAGTGAAGATACTCAGAGTCTCTCCACGAGGGGAAGTAGAAGACCGCCGGCACGGGAGAAGTGTCCGGGCTAGACTTGGGTCACGGGGACCAGGTGTTCGTTAGGCTGCTGCGGTAGAGTCTTAATGAAGTCATTACTAGTTGCGAGTGTCGTAACTTGTATCAGTTAGTTGTTGGGGAAAACAACTTATAATTTTGAAGGTTCAGACAACCTGAGGGTTTTTACTATTTAGTTGTCTTCAACTAAATTTAACAAAGTGTAATTAATGCTTTCCGATAGCATTACTTGTGTAATAACAGATTATTAGATGTATTAATGATTTTGGGAGTTTGTCTCCATTTGTAAATTCATATTACTATTTAATTTGTATTAAATCATTATTTATTGTTATTACACGTGTTTGATTGCTCGGGAAACCGAGCTGGTGGGAGCGACGAAAACTACCATAGGGATTGTGGTATTTAAGTGGATCCCACTTCTACCAAAAACTACTAACATACCATCAGGGGTTCAGGTGTGATGTTACAGGGATGATAAACTTAGTTACTCGCCGGAAACTAGCGAGGGTTCAAGGGTAATGGCGAATTTAATACTTAGTAAAAGTAATTTTTAATAAAATACATAGTTATCAATTTATTATATCAAAATGAGTCGTAGATATAAAATGTGTGCAGTTAAAATCAGAGCTTAATAATTAGAAAAGTATTAAATGATCTTCCCGGCTAAGGAAAATCCGTCACTATCTACGGAAAACCGGAGAAAGACCCCTGCCAAGGTTGAGTACATACAAAACTCAAATTATATGAATAATTAGTTACAATATTAGCGTACAGGAAAATAGTTGAAATTATCAGTTACTTTGAAAGTGCTACAGCAATGGCGTGACAAAGTACAAGACGATTAGTTCTTACGGAGATTGTCAATTTCTTTTCTAAAAGTAACCGAAGAGCGGCTACTTTTTTATCTGGTTAGTCAAGATGTAAAACATTAGAATGAGCATTTATTTCAGGGGTTTTGGATGTTCTCGGTTATGCACCTATATTCTGCGCGTAGCGATTCAGTACAAAGTAGAGGCTGTCAATATTTTGTAGCTGAGACTGTACGAGCTACAATTGACACTTTGGAATTTTGTCACCGAATTACCATTCTTCGGTGTTCATATTTTTAATTGATATTAATTTTTCTTAAATTCTCATCTGAGGTATGTTTCAGAAACTAAAAAAAGTCACGCTGTACGTACAGTAAAATAATGTGAATAACACAATGGGAATTTTTTCGAATTTTGAACTCTCACTCTTTGGTTTCCAAAACCTCGGAGAGTTGTAGTTGTGTATCCAACTGCTGGTAGCCTTAGTTTTTCCTTCCTCCACTTCCACATCGCAACCTTCAAAAGTCTCTCTTTCGCTCGGCCTCACGCTTTCGTTATCATACATCCATGTGAACGAGATATTCAGCTTTGCGTCATCAAATTGCCGATTCTACTTCCGTTCTGAATCCGGAGGCGTGTTCTAGAATTGGTCTCCTTTGTAGCAGATCTACAAATAACCAAAATGTCGCATATTCACGATGACAAAAGCGTCGGAAAGGAGAACGTCTTCTCTCCGTCCTCCTACGTTCATTTCTTCGTTGTCTTTATGTTAATAAATTTGTGAATTATTTCTGAGGGTAGTACTTCGTAGTAGGATAGCTATGGGCAGTAAAGCATACTATGCGCGTAAACAACTGTTCTTAAATAGAATACTTTCTACAAGGACGAAATTACAATTGTATTACAATCGGGAATCGTTCTATATAACTCCCTGCCCAAGAATATAAAAGACATTATAAAATTGAATATCTTCAAATCCGCGGTTAAAAACTACCTCCTGCACCAGTGCTTCTACACTGTAAAAGAATTTATTGATTTTAACAAAAGTTAAATTCGTCTTGTGCT
>NNCF01129010.1:382850-406456 GCA_002313205.1 Laupala kohalensis
CTATCAGGGGACCGAGATACGCTCGGATTAAAATTAAAAAAAAATTGTTTAATTAAATTTTTAATAAATGTACTTATAGACATTTTTTCATAACTCATTTGATAATTTAGTAATTTGATATTTTTTTTATTTTGAGGTTTATTTAATTTGTTAATTTACTGAAAATATAATAAACTAGTGAAATGCAAAACCATTGCACTTTGTACTTTCTCCATCCGCAGCATAAAGAGACAAAAATGTCGTAAAATTGTGGAGACATTCCATGTCAAATCAACCAAAAATTTTTGAAAATGGCACCCACCATCTCAGATTTTGATACAATTTGGTACACTAGTTCATACCATCAAGTTAGCGATTCATATGAATTTTTAGCTTCCTACGACCCATAGTCTTTTCATTAAGAAGATTAGAAATTTTGCATTTTTGGGGGAAGTGTTGCTCTCGTAAGTGCTGGTAGAGATCTGCGCATTTTATTTTAAAAAAATCATAACTTCGAATATAATTCATATATCAATATCAAAATTTATGTACATGTACTTTAAAGAACATAAATTAAGAGAAAAGATATATCAAGCTTCCATTTGTAGAAAAAAAAATGAAAATTTAGAAAAAGTTTTAAAATCAATTTTGAGCGTTAAAATCCTTCTCTCTTTTAAGTAATATACCTGAAAAGGCCAAAATCAGACCTGCATTATTTTTTGTGTGAATAATATATAAAATTATGGGGCAAAAAGAGTGTGGAAAGAAAAAAAGTGGCCCCACTTTTGTCTGTTTAGTAAATTCTCGTTAAAACTGTATTTTTCTTTTATGTTTTACCAACAACATAAAAATTAAGTCAAATAAGTAAAAATAAGTACAGAAATCCATATAAGAATTAAATTTGACAATAAAATAAGAGTATTTTTGTGCTCATTCCTGTATGTCTCACCAGCAAAACAGGTTCATTATGCTTTTTAAGAGAGTTCAATGAACCTCGGCCGTGCGATAAAAATTTTCGTTTGATTGTCATTTATTCACCCAACCGTGAGTCCATACAGGGACGGATAAGGAAGCCATAGCCCCCCCCCATTGGACATGAAGTCTTAACAGATTACGTTAACATTGAAATTTGAAGTTAATAAATGGCATACTTTGTAAAAGTGTTAGCAGATTAATATTTGTTATTAGTTGTAAATATTATTATTATTATTAATATAATTTTTATTGTTATTAATAATACCAAATTAATAAAATTTATGATACCAATTTAATTTAATTAATAATACCATATAAATAACTTTAATAAATAATTGTTATTTTTATTAATAACACTTGATTGTTAATTATTGATTGATGCATTTTATTTAAAGGTAATATTTATGAAAGTGAAGTTATAAGACCATAATTTTTAAACAAAAATGCTCCCCGCTTAGCCCCCCCNATTGACGAGAGAATCTCTCTCCAGAAGGTAGCTAGAATGAATGAATATTTTCCGAACTCTCACAAGAATGAATGTCTCTCCGAAAATCAGAATGAACTAAGTACGTCTCTGTGCTCGTATAAATGAGTTTTTCCCCCCACTCTGCCCGTCTGTTGGACATAACATGTAGGAGTATACGAGGAGACGTCAAGGTATTAACGGGAGATTTTAATGCCAGGGTACGAACCCTAAATGAGGATTTGGAACATATTATGGGACAGCACGCACTAGGAGAAAAACGAAATAGTGAAATGCTTAAAGAACACTGTGCTAATAATAATATGAAGATAGGTGGCTCATTATTTCCGCATAGGGATTATAATAAGATAACGTGGGTCTCGTCTGATGGGAAAATTGTTAGCCAGGTTGACCACATTTGTATTAGCTCCAAATTTAGCAAATGTTTGTTAGATGTACGCAACAAAACGGGTGCTGATGTGGCATCGGACCACCATTTGTTCTGCGCCTCCTCCTTCCGTCTACAAGAAATGAAAACCAAACGAGGAGAAAAAAGACTTAGAAAATTCAGAGATAAAGAGAGAGAATTTATAACAAGTATGAGAACAAAAAAACCGAAATACGAACGACATTGCGTGATGGAAAGTGAAGAACAAAATCAGAATATCGATAGCAAATGGAGGAAAATAAAACACACTGCACTCTAGGTTAGCGAAAAAGTATTGGGATATCAAAAGAAGGAACAAAAAGACTGGATTTCAGAATATACATGAGACCTGATAGAAAACAGAAAAATGATTAAGAAGATGAATTGTAATGATAGTTCAGATAATACCGAAAATTTAACATATTTGCGTAACTTTCTTCATAAGGAGATTAAAAAATCTTGTAGAAGAGATTATAGAAGGTATATAGAAGATATGGCAAAAAAGCAAAAAAAACAGCAGTTAATATAGGGAATCTAAAATAACTATTTGACATAGCTAGACAACTGAGTGGAGGTACAAGAAACTAGAATCAGCCAGTGAAGGATAAGGTCGCAAAAGGAATATTCTCACAGATGGTCAGCTGCGGAGGTGGAGATAATTCCTTATGGAAGTGCTAAACCGAAGTAACACCCAATCAACAGAATAGGCCAAAGGAGGCAGGTAATTTTCAATCGCTGAACATAGATATACAAGCACTCAATAAGAGGGAGATTAGAAGTGCCATAAAAGAATTCAAGAAAGAAAAGGCAGCAGGGAAAGATGGGAGTCCTGCAGAAATATTGAAGGCGGACATTCCCTCTACAATGGATATGTTATATCTATTATTTCAAGATATATGGAGAGAGAGGATGAATGGTTAGAGGGCATAATCATTAAAATTCCTAAGAAGGGAAATTCAAGTGTATGCGATAATTGGAGAGGAATCAATCTACTTTGTGTTTGCAGTAAGGTCTTTAGTAGGATAATACTCCACCGCATATCAGCAGCTGTAGATAAGAATATCCGCAAAGAACAAGCTGGATTTAGAGCCAATAGATCGTGTAAAGATCAGATATGCTCACTGCGAAATATTGTTGAACAGTCCCTGGAACGGAGGTCTCCACTTTACGCCTTGTTTATTGATTTTAAAAAAGCATTTTACTCCGTTAAACAAGAGGGAATCAGGAGAATCTTAGAGACGAGAGGAGTTGCAATTAAAATCATTAACCTCGTAAAAGCGTGCTATCTACATTTTAGAAGTCAAGTTCTTCACAACGGTGTCCTTTCTGAACCATTTGAGACAGTGTCTGAAGTAAGGCAGGGATGTATGTTATCTCCTCTTCTTTTCACATATTGGTGATGGATGAGGTCATGAGAAACACCATCCGCGACAGAAGAAGAGGAATAGTGTTGAAATTAAACGATAGACTAGAGGACTTAGACTACGCTGATGACATACGTCTTCTTTCACACTCCTTGGGAACATACGCGAGAGAAAGCTGAAGCCCTAGAGATCGAGTCCGCAAAATACAATTCAAAGGTACATAAATACAAGAGAAACAAAAGAGCTGCGGGTCCAAGCTAGAAACCAAACTCCTACGTCACATTGAAACAATAGAAAGTGTTGAATATTTTACCTCTCTCGGTAGCTGTATCTCCAAAGATGGTGGCACAACTCAAAATATTTACGCAAGAGTTCAAAAAGCCAGAGGTGCCTTTTCCAAGCTAAGAAATGTCTGGCAAGCAACAAACATTAGCTTTAACACAAAAATCAAAAATTTTAATGCATGTATTAAGACTGTCCTTGTTTATGGATGTGAAGCGTGGATGGTCTCGGTGGAAATCAAAAACAAATTACAGACATTCACTAATAGATGCGTAAAGTTCATATTGAAAATCTGGTGGCCCAACACAATCAGCAATGAAGACCTGTGGAGAAAATCAAAACAATGGATGTGAACGCCGAAATCAAAAGAAGGAAATTCAACTGGATTTGACAAACCCTGAGAAAAGGAACGGATGAACCGCCGCCCCCCCCCCCAATGCTTTGGAATGGAACCCTCAAGGATCCAGAGTACGTGGAAGTCCACGCACACATAGAGAAGATCAGTTGAAAAATAATATGGAAAAACTATTACATTAAAGAAAGTTGTTGCAAGTAACAGTTCGCTGGAAGGCAATTGTTGATTGCCTATGTTCCTCTTAGGGAACTATTGAATATTGGTTTAACTATGAAATGGATGAAGATGGATTTATTACGTCATTTTGTTTTTAATCTGGAAGAACTTCATTCGTTTTATGAGAGAAAATAGTTTAAAAGATAAGAATTTGAGGACGTCTTTTAACTTTAGATTTTCGTCATTTCTGTACATACTACGCCGTTGTGACTTATCGACAGACTTGCTCATTCATCGACAGAGAATAAGTAAGAGAGCCTTGAACTTCTTGAGGGGATGTTGCTCTTGTATAGTAGAATATAGGTAAAAAAACAACAACAAATATTTCGAAATTTCCAAAAGGTGGAGATTGTTATGGAATTTATATGAATGTTGGTACGATGGGATCTTTAATTAATCGGAGAAACTTTATGAAGAAATAAATTTTCAGTTTTTAATGTCCGCCTAACTGGCTTGATGTTGGCACAAAACTTAATCTCAAAGTGAGTGACACTTTTACTTCGCCGTCATCCCTAAGACTTTTTGCCTCGTCTTACGTTGACCCAACATTCGAATTTCTGAAAATAAAATAAATCACCATCAATTGAATGCACTTGGTCTTGTATTCGAATATTTCTTGAATTCGTTGAAATTGGCAATTTGTTTTAGGAAGCCATATCGTATAATTTTCGGTTAAGTGAAATGACTTGGAGCGCAGTAACTTGTGAAGCAGATAAAATCTATTTCATAAAATGTTAGCACAGGAAGGGGGTAAACTGAAGGGAATTCTTGGGAAGTACTAATACAATTCGAGGAATCGTCCTTGAGCGGACGAAGCGTGTGATAATTCCTCTGCCCCCGATGTCGTCGTCGCCGTCGTCGTCTCCTTCCATATTTCGATGAGGCTTAATTTGAAATGAAAATCACGAGGGGAGATACAGAGGCGTCGACGGAGTCGAGAGGCGAGTGTCATATGCAAATGCTCTGTTCTTGAGCACCGACCAACCACCGGGGGAGGAAAACGAACGCGTCGGCGATTGGTCGGTCGGCCATCGGTTACGTCCGTCGGTGTCAAAGGATGTGGCCATTTGTCCAGCACGACTGCATATGTTGATCCCGTGCCGTTGGTAGGACTCTCAGGTGTCACGTAACACTCCGGATTCAGATAGGGAACCAATGGGTGGAATTTACGATAATAATATATACTAATATAAGTGAATTATTTGTAATGTCTAAATTACGGAAATCGGAAAAAGTAAACAAAAAAAAGGTATGATTATTAATGCAATGTGAGGAAACTACACTTTGTTCTACCGATCACTTGATGGATTGGGAAAATACATTAATTTTGGACAAGTTAATAATTACAAACGTATATCAGAAATGGTATATACAAAAAATACACACGGGAGTTTGAATTTACGCTCAGACACTGAAATACAACGTCGTTTATACAATACAATATAACATATTTGTGTTTCTGCCTTTTTGGTAAACATATTTTGTGTTTGTATTTCTGTTTATATCATGTTCATTTGTCCTGTTATGTTTGTTGTTATAATTTGTTACTACTTGATCACCAGGCGAAGACTTTAATCCAAGTCGAAACGTTGTGAGCTCTTCACAGAAAATATAAATGTTATTCGTCCATAAAAGTTTTTAATTACTTATTTCATTTTTTTTTTTTTAATTTGAAAAAAAAACTCTTCTTAAGAATCATTGCAATTGAAATGCATAGTGTGGTTAATATTGATGAAGTCCAAGAGCAGAAAAAAATTAAAATTGATTGCTAATCAGCAGATGTGAATCTTCACTCGCACGACTGTCGACTATGAAGCTCAGACCGGGATGTTGGAAAAATATCGATATATCATATAAACGATATTTTTCTTTCGCTATATCGATATTTTTGACAGATATATTTTTAACGATCTATTGATATTGAAATTACAATATCGACGTCCGATATTTTTTTGAAATATTTATGTTGTAGGGATTTTAATTGTTATATTATTTTAAAGAACATCGATAATGTTAAATTCATGAAAACAGTGTAAGAGATAAAAGTCTGAAACCGAGTGAGATTGAAATCTTACTTTTGGCTGACATTAGTTAAAATGGAATTAACGCGAGAAAGTCATTGGAATGTCGTCAGAGACTGAGAACAAGTGCAAGCGTTCGATACTGTCAACCCTAGTTGTCCGGGTCACAACGTAAGCTACTCATTGGGTTGAAACAGTGACGACCCCGCTGCTTCACAACGTCATTGACTGACGAATGACCTACCATACTTGAAATGTGTTTGTGACTGAAGTGCTAATTCTTGGCTTCCTCAACCTTTGCAACCATTGTGGATGTATGGACTGAGAAGTCAATGTGCACAAATGAATCGTAACGTCCACAACGTCTTCTGGTTTTCTATAGAGTTCAGTCGATTCTGCGAATATTCGTCGAATATGCAGTGAGTGACTCATTTCATCTATCTTGAGGGATAATAAATTACAATTTGTCAAATTGCTTATGATCACGTGAAGGATGAAGCGTATCCTGATTGTCAAAATGTGTCGCGTTATTTATTAGTTTCTGTATTTTTATTATAATCATTTTGTTAATTAAAATCACAATAACAGCAATAAATGTATGTATACTTACAAAATAAAGTTATACCATAATAATTATTAATAAGTTTTAAAAGTATTATAAGGAAACATTGTATGGGAATAAAACTAAAAAGCCATGTTTTATCTAAATCCACAAGTTTTATTTATAGTAGGAAAGAACTAAAAACTATATTAAGCATACCTTTAAATCTCTATTAAATAATTAAATAACATCTTTAATAACAAAGTTTAGAAAAACAAATTTAAAGACATCACTCTAATTTAAAATCACGGTATGAAGAGTATGTCATGGGAGTAGTTAAACCCATGAACCGTTACTTTTGTACACAAGGACTTACAAATGGCCTTAAGTTTAACATACTCGGAGCTCAAACACATCATGACACTAAGTTTTTCTTCATTACTTTTTTTAGACTCTTTCTAAGCTTAGAAACAAAAAGACTGACGTCATGTTAGGACTCAATTTATTATGATGCGAATATTTCAGATATTAGAAAATTATTCAGTTAAAAATAAAATTTAAAGATATTATTTAATTATTTAATAGAAATTTAAAGATATGCTTGATACAGGTTTTTAGTTATCTCCTACTACAAATTAAACTAGTGGATTTGTGTATTAATACGAATTTTTTGTTCTATTCCCGTACAATGTTTCCTTATAATTATTAAAAATCTTATTGATAATTATTATGGCATAAAAAGGTTGTAGTTTATTCTGCACTGTGGTTGAAACCGTTATAATTATAGATACTTGAATTAATATTCGATAGGAAGTATCTGAGAAGTTCCGAAGAAAACCTATAGATATATTCCGAAATTGAACCTATTTTGTACTGCGCTGACTTGCTAAAAGCACAATTTTTTTGTAGTGACTGATTTATTATTGTATATAGAAAATAGAAACTTTTTCGGCACAACCCCTACTCTGTAAGTTTATAATACGAGAACTATTGCATCGATTGAAATCAAATTTTAACATTTTGATGAAAATTATTTATTTTGAAAATATATATGTAAAAGATTCTCCCAAAAAGAAGTTTACTGCATAGTTATAAACTATGGTATCCCCGTTGGCAGACGGTCGTAAAACTTTAAATTTGGTTTCATTACAAAAAAAATTACATTCGTAGTGCCCAAGTCTGTTAATTTTTATATCTCTACTAGATGACCCGACAGACGTTGCCCTGTGCAAATTTCAGTAAATTTGTTTGTGATAGTTTTCTGAATTTGTGAAAAGCCATTTTAAATGTGTTAACATATAAAAAATGAAAAGCCCCACCGGCGGCGCAGGTGGTAGCCTCTCACCAAGTCATCCCGAGTTCGATTCCCGATGGAGCCAGAAAATTGTAGCTTTTCGCATTAATGTCCTTAAGTTCATATAGCTGTGACTACTGAAAAGCCAACCTTCCTTCCTCTATCCAGCTCGCCCTAGTATCAATAACTAACTACTAACCCCTCCACGTGGGCCAAGTTGTTGGTAAACTCAGCTAATCGGCCCACCTACTAACAATAGCCCCTACAACTCAATTCCTATCGCTTCATGTATATAAGGTTCAATAGCACGATACTTTTAGCATTTACGAATACAACAAATACAAAAATTAAAGGAAAACTATTTCTGAGTGATCATTGCATCTATTAACGATTGTGGCCATGGATATTCAATTTGTTTACAGTACACTCGCCATTTTCCAACTCCCAACTGCTTTTGGCATAAGTGCATAGTACGCCGCCACATTCTCTTGGCTACGTTTCACAAGGAAGTCCTAAGAGTCTTCCCCCCACTACTACCTCGCCTCTACCTTCGCGGCCCTCTTACGCTTCTAAGCGAACACTCGGATCTCTTATAACCTTTATTATATTGACTAATAATCGAGAATTAATCGAACCTTACAATATATATTCAAGTACATATATTATTTTAAATATCAATTATTTTTATATCTCCATTCCTATCTACTTCAATGGTCTTTAGATTATTTCATTATATTTTCTCAAAAGTACTGTACGAGATGACTTCGATAGTAATTCGTATGCCAATTGTCAATCTGTATTTATAATTTTTGGAGTTTTGTGAAAACCATTATTTTGTTATATACAAATATCGGTATAAAGAAAATTAACAAACATACTGTCATAACAAACGTATTTACTGACTAGATTAAAAAATATTTGATAATAACTATATATTTTGTCTTCATTAACAAGTAACTTTCAACTCAAAGAAGCACATAATTTGTACGCAAATGATTTTATTTTTAATTAATAATTCTGTGGGAAATAGTATTTTTAGTACCGTTAAGCAATTTATGCAAGTTTGCAATTACTTCACGAAATAATCCCAATATATCGATATTTTCTTTCGATATACCAAATGATCGATGTATTTTTGAAATATCGATGATATATATCGATATTTTTTTCGATGTCAACATCCCTACTTACTGATGTGTCCGTCAGAGTTCGATTGCCTTACGATTTTTTTTTCTTTGTTAATGTTTCTTTTTTAGAAATAAATTTAGTTCGATAAAATATATAAAGATTAATATTAAGAAACAAATTATTTAAAACTATATCATACATATTTTTTAGTAGAGTACCTACAGTTGTTGACGTCACCAGCTCCAAGAACAGAGGAGAAACGTATACTCAAAGCCATGTAACGGAATATAATGCAACCTGACCTAAACTAACACAAATTGCGAACCTCAAAGTATTTAAATAATATCTGAATAAAAGTGAATAGTGGTCACTAAAACGACTATTTGCTGTAAGAATCATACGAGTTGAATTCTTTTTTAATAATAAATAAATTTATTGTCAAAAAACAGTACAAACTGCGTATGACCACGTGGAGGACAATAAACTAATTTACACTCCGGAAGCAAGCAAGGGACCATCCCATCAATTCTGATCAAGGGCCCTAAGGCAGAGGCGGATTGAAAAATTTCAGCAAAAGTTCCTAGATAAGATAAAAAGTTAGCTGCGACTTATAATACTAATAGAATGTCAATATGTTTGTAATTTTACGCAAAAAAATTACATGTACTAGTTATTATGGAACTATATATTATTCTGAGTATAGTGTTTAAAAAATCATAAGAGTTGAAAAAAAACCCACTAAATTCACGATTTATTGTTACAATAAACATGCCCCTAGACAAAGCCTAGAAGCTTTCGTTGCACACATTCGTTGCAGAAGGAACAGAATAGCGCCACAAGAGCAAGTGAACTGAATTGATGGCTGATGTTGGCGATGAATTTAAGTTTAAAGAAGTCCGAAAGTTCTGCCGACATTACGCGAGATACCCTTGTCATTACTCTTATGGACGATGGCGAAGTAAAAGCGTTGGCTACATTGAGTGCAGTTTCTATACAAACGTCAAGACAGTTAGACTGACAATAAATAGATAAATAATTTATTGTAAATTGGGTAGTTCAAACCACGTTGAGGATAACAAAATAATTTACAATTAACTAATGAACAACGTTCGTTCCGGTTCATGTTTTTTCTTCTTTTGTTCTTAGGTTACGTTTACTTTGCGTCAAGTTGCATGACTTGGAGCAAACGCATGAATGTTAAGAAGACGCTCAAGGAACAAAGAGCAAAGAGTTCATCTTGCTAAGTAGAATTGAAATGACATGCGAAGCTTCGCTAGAATTTATCAATACTTATAAATACTCAATCGGATATTTGACACTGACGTGGCATCTACAACTACAAAATTAAACTACAAGTAGAGGACAGTATTACGTATATTCATTGTGCGATCTCAATAAATAAATAAATAAATGACTTTATTGGTGGTGAGATTCAGACCGAAGTCTGCTCTTCCGCCTAACCATTTTAAAAATATTTACAATATCATCACAAAATTAGTTTGAATGGGAGGGTATTTACTATATCTACTACTGGGAAAACAAGCTAAGGACCATCCCTTAAGCGATTGAGGGAAACCCAGCGAAATCTCCAATCAGGATGGCGGCTTAAGGCCCAACATAACAAATAACTTACTAGATAATATAAGATAAAATTGATTTATAAACTAATATAGCACCCGTTAAAAAAGAATCTCATTGGAAAGGAAAAAAAGAGTTTTGCAGAAAAAATGAAAATAATATTACATTACGACTAAACCAAAATTAAGTGAAACATTTCCAAAATACAAATATAAATACAAAAATATAAAGACAGTTAGGATATATTTCATTTTACACAGAATAAAATAACTCGTAGAGATTACATTATACTAAGGGTTACATCTTAAATTACATAAAAAATTAATTACAAATTACTGGACATTTTATTATACAATATCTTACATTTGCGAAGTTACAACAGCGTAGAATGGGAGGGATAGAAGGAGAGAGGGAGTAATAGAAGATACTTTTAAGAAGAAAGAGAGAGAAGAAAAGGTAGTTGGAAATAGATGTGGCGTTTGCGAGAGAAGGAAAATATGGTAATTGAATAAAATAGTAATCATAAAAAGGTACTGGGGAAAGTGCCTAGGTATTTGTTTCATACTATGGAGGATGTTGGCGCAACCAAGAGGTTAATTCTCTTTTGAATATATGGCTTCACGTCAGGTAGTAGTTTATTCTATTCACGGATTGTATTTACTGTAAATGACTTGTTGAATACGATGATAAGTTCTTTTTTGTTTTAAATATTGAAAGTTTATAGCGAGTTAAATGTTTATTATTTAGAATCTTGAACAGCATGATGAGGCTATGGACAATACGTCGTAAATTAATAGGGAATATTTCAGCTTTTAAATAATATTCTGATACGTGGTCAAATTGGCTTAGATCAAATATGAAACGGAGACATGCATCTTGTGTAACTCGTAATTTGTGATGTAGCTTTGAATTTAAATCTGAAAAGATAAAGTCACAGTAGTCAAAATGTGGCATTATCAGTGAATTTACCAGAAATGTTGTCGTGGAAGTGTGTAATAAATTACGAAGACACATTAGGGTATGCATAGAGGAAAAACCTTTTTGACAAGTTTTGTCAACTTGCGTTTTCCAACTTAAATTACTATCCACATAAATATCCAGATTACGCGCTGATTTGCACCATGGAAGTGATACACTCTTTGTATAAATATCTGGCGGATCGCGTTCTGAGAACCTATGAAGTAAATTTCGTGAACCAATCATCAAGCACTGAGATTTTGATGGGTTCGGCAATAAACCCAGAGAGGAAAGCCAAGTGTGGAGTGATGTTCAAGTCCTGATTTATTTTCTGTACGATAGTATTTCATTCCGATGTTCATCCGGTTTATATTCTTTCTAATACCTTCAGTGACTGTCAGTAGAGCCGTTCCTGTGTCTTTACCAGTTCGAAAACCCCTCCTTTTTCTATGCACGTCCTACTAGTCCTAATATCAATAACTTAACACTAACTACTCCTACTAACACCTCCACGTGGGCCTATTTCTTTGTCAATCCAGCTAAACCGACCCTACTAAACCTGTCTCTTANTTCTGGCTCCCACCGGGAATCGAGTGACTGGGAGGTGAGCGAAGACCGTTAACCCATTAGCCATACGAGGGGCCTCCTTACTCACGCGTGACTAACTTCATCATTTTCCTTTATATTTCAGACTTGAATAATAACAATTTCCACACGTACGCATTATAAGCATACCCATTAAAACCATCAAAAGTATCCAAGTATCTATCGCACCCTACGCTACAGTTTGTTCGGCGTAGTGGTGAATTAGGCCCCGAAGATAACTACCGTCCACTCGTCGCCCGTCTCCTTGTGAAAGATTTCCCGCTAAGCCGCGTCTCGTTCATCGATCCACTGAGCAGAAGCTACGTCATGACGCACACGTGACGACTCCTCCTCGTATCACGTTCCTCGACTTCTGCGTAGCACTTTGGCTCAATCCGGACGCAACAATGAATTCTCAAGTTTCATTTTGTTGTTGTTGTGTGAGGCTTTAGGGCTTGTCAACATCGAGGTCATTAGAGCCCACTCAAGTTTCAAGTTACTTCTACATTTTAAAAGAACTTGTGGTGCAAATGCTTAGCACTTTGTGAGTGAGAAAAAATTAATAGTGAAAGGGTCGTTTCTGGCGTGGGGTCCTCTACATTTTGGTCGCTTTTCAGTGCTCTATTCATGCTCAAAGTAGTTATATGAACTTATTTCTTTCTCTTATTTGATATTTTTAAGTAAAATAAATACTCAGAACATTATTTCAAAACATATAACCACATATCTGTCTTATAAATATTGTGAAAGTGATATGTAAATATAATTACGTTGTAGACAGAAATAGATGTATTTTCGCTTCTGCAGTGCGTTTGCTCTCCTCCTACGCATTTTATCATTATCATATTTTTTTATTTCTGTTTACGAAAACTGTATAGTACGTCTTGTGGGTCCATTTCCACTGCTAAATGTTATTCAAGCTTCTCGAAACAGAAAATTCACGTGTAAGTGTAGCAGACAGAAATTATTTTACTGCGTCTATACCAAACTTCCAACCCCCCAGGAGACTTACATCTAGTAAGTACGTGTTTGGCGAACACGGGGCCCCGAACTGTCTGGCATTGCTTCCACTTGTGCAAGGCTCCTTCCTTTCTCTTCCTTGACCTTCCTTGGTCACCTCTTGTTCTTTTCGATCCCGCCCGTATTAGGGAGAGGGTATCTTTCATTTTCCTCATTCTTTGTCCTACTCCTCATCTTTTGTCCCCCCACTCATTTTTGTCCTCAATGTTCTGAGATGTTTTGGTGTGTTGTAGATCAGGAGGGGTTTTGGTGGGTAGGGTTGAATCATTCGACAAATCCCACACGCGGGGAGAGTCATGTTGGCTCTCCCTAGTGCGTAACTGCATTTTCCCTACCTGTACAAGTTTTAAGGGCTCTAATGACCTTTGATGTTGACGAGCCCTAAAGCCCCACAAAAAAAAAAATGTTCTTGCCTATTATTGTGTCAAAGGATTGAGTGTTTGCTCTNTTTAAGCAAAATCGTTGCGCCAGTTTTTGATAAATATTCAAAAATGTACTTGGACCTTCGTGTGAAGTACCGTTTGTTTTGAAGCAAAAAAAATTAGAGCACGTGCTTCGACAACAAGTAAATTCTACCGTAAATACGAAATACTAATTAAATTTATTCATCCATTTACTCAGAATCGCTGATTTTTTTCTAATTGTTAAAAAACACAACAATATGAATAATTACGATGAAAAAACAATTTCATTTATATCTTTCACTTAATAATATATTTTACCAATAATATTCAGGAACTCGCTTGACTCGTTTGAAATGCATGAGAGCANGCGCAAAGGTTTCGTTATTTATGCATGTCAACACGGAAAAAGTGAAATAGATTTCTTAAATGACCTATAGACAAAAGTGATGTAAAAATACTACAAATCAAAGCAAACTTCCTTCACTTTTGTGATTTAAAAGTTGGTTTTTAAAAAAGTGTTTCTTTTTCATACGACGCAATATTTTTCAACATCAATTCTAATTGCAATTATTTCATGTAAATGTCCGGTGAGGTATATTTTTCTAACGTTGAAATCACAATAAGTACATCTCTCTCTGTGTGTGTTTATTTATGCTGATTTCAGATATTTTAGCGATTTAATTGTACCGATGCTAAGGAAACATCACGGAACGGGAAATCAAGTGAAACAGGAAGAATCGGAAGAAATAGAGTGAGCTTCCTTCCCCTGCTAGAATCGTACAGATAGAATTTACAGCTGTGCAGGAACGGATCGCACGACGTTACGCACTTTCAAGAAAACTTCACCGGTTTTCGTGCTTCAATAGTTTGCTGACAGATCTCAAGATACCTCTCAATTGAGCTTTTCAAACTTATTGCCCGGAAGGAGAATGATGCAGAGAAAATGATGAAGGTGGAACAAAAAATTTAGAAAAGTGTGATCCTTCCGTAGTCCAAATCTGGACTTCAATTATCTATAATTCTAAGAGAGAAAAATCTACCGACAAATTACACGCACTCGACGCACTTTTGTGTTCCTCCGGTCGTTTATTAAAACACCATTAATTTATACGACATTCCTTCGATGAAAGATCAAAATATCGAAAGAAAATCACTAAAAGAGATTAACAAATAAGTCTGTAAAGGTGAGGATATATCAATAGCTGTATATTAAAAGCTACATTTAGTTCTATTCGTATCTATTCACGATTACACTGCAAAATATATTTTAAAGACAATAAACAAATACTACATCGTGCAATAAACTAACGCACAATATTTATATGAATAAGATAATCAGTTGTTTTATTTACTAGGATAGAAGCAAAGAACACCGGAGGGAACTTAATGAAAATAAAATTCTGAAAAAAAAAACTGTAAATAATTATAAAATGCTAAGACATAATAATAATAATAAGGAAATAATACAACAATTCCACAACGTAATAAGTTTATTACGAGATATACGAGGAAAAATGCTGCGTTACATTTTCAGCTGCAGCGTGTCACGTGATGAGAATCTACTAGAATCATACTTCTCATTACGTAATGTAATTGGAGGAAAGAAAAACTATTAGAAATAGATAAAAATAAAAGCTGTGAGTGCAGTACAAAAACCGTAACTAGCAACAGGACATTTATCTGAGGTCGCGAACTCGGTGAGATAAGAACGAAGCTAGTTGAAAATGACTGTAGGAATGAAACAATGTTCTCCTTCACAGCTCTATTATTTGTAAACCAATCTTACACACTTTTACGTCAGTTTCCTCAAATAGTGGGAAGACTCTTTCACGACGACTGACGTCAGGAAACGGATCGCGAACACCGAAACCCTACGAGAAATTTTATTGAAGGCATTATATCCGAGAAGGTTAAAGAATCCCCCATGATATTCCCTACGCAGTGGCGATTAATTTTCGTACACTTACGGCTCAAAATTCTCAATTATTTGACTTTAAACTATTATGAGCTTACACGGATGAACGTACGCGGGCTGATGATTTTTTGATGTCGTAACGATTCCATTGCAGTATTTGTAAATGGGAAATGTAGCTTGGTGTTATTCAAGCTTATCTACATGGAGCGATAGGAGGTAGGAGTTGGGTGGAAGGCCATTGTTAGTAGGTGGGTCGCTTAACTGGGTTTACCAACAACTTGGCCCACGTGGAGGGGTTAGTAAGAGTAGTTAGTAATCCAGTTATTGATACTAGCACGAGGTGGATGGAAGAAGGAGGGTTCGCTTTTCAGTAGTCACAGTTTTTTAGAACTGAAGGACATTCTCGCTACACGAAAAGCTACAATTTTTTCTGGCCCCACCGGGAATTGAACCCGAGATGACTCGGTGCTGAGCCCCCAGAGGGGCTAATTATCGGCTTCACACGGCGCAAAAAGCAACGAGAACATAGCGAATAAAAAGAGCAAAAACCCCGTGACGTTAAAAGTTTCGTACCTCGTGCGGCATTTCAAAGAATAAATGAAGAAAAACTGCAGAAGATATCGGAAAAGGCAGAGCCATATCATGCGACTGAAGATAATGTGATCGCCGTCAAAGAAAGAGTCAAACGAAATTATTATTATTATTATTATCAAAATCTCTTAGATTGCGGTGAACCTCACCGCCTGGTAACGGTTTAATCATGTTACGTCGAATGAAAATGGTAGACGGGCCCGAGAGGCGAACGGGATGGCGCAGTCGATAGGCGCATGACCGCGCTGAGCTCAAGGTCCCGGGTTCGAACCCTGGTCCCGACTCCCATTTTCATTCGACGTAACATGATTAATCCGTTACCTAGCGGTGAGGTTCACCGCAATCTAAGATATTTCTGTTTTAGAAGTTTGTTGTAAATTGTACTCAAAATTCCTCGTATTTTGAATATTTATGAATACTATTTTGAATACTAACAAGTAATGTACGTTACAATATTTACGAATATCGCGAGAATATACTTCGCATTGTGGGACTAATTTTAAAATAAATATTAATTTAGTCTAGTACAAATCTTTTACAACTAAAAAGAGAAAATTTATATCTTCCAATGACACCCTTTTTTCTTTCAAACGAGAACTTTTTTTCAAGTGAATGGATAAAAACATCATTAATCGCGGATACATTTACAATACTCTGTGTGATCTGATTACTCATATGGTGTTTACCAGGATTAAGAGACTTATATTTTTTCATAGGAGAATTATAGAAATAAGGAAATTCTTGCATGTACGTCTCTAGTTATATTTTAGAATAATAATATATATCACGTGACCTTCTTAGGGCGATTGACAATAAATATTGTGATTACTTTTTTGCAANAATTAAGAAAGTTAAACATGCAAATGCAGAAATTTCAGATATAAAGAAAAAATATATTTAAATTCAAATGTATTAATTTTTGGTCTAAATCTCCTCCCAAAAATTAAAAAAAGGAATACATTTTTGGTGACTAGTCTGTTCTCAGAAATTCGATAATTTGGTAAACCATACGAAACATTATATAAAAAAGGTATTGATAATGCATACTAGAGTGTAGGATCTCAACAAGAATTATTTTTCGGGCGGGGCCGCAAGACTTCTCTTCAAAACTTTTTCAATATAAATGTTATTTGTCCTTGCATCCTAGATACGTGAAATTGCTGATCTCGCTTTCTTAATTGCTTAATACAGGCTGATAACGAATTCATGGTACAAACTTTAGAGGTTCGTAAAAGGCACTGTAATAATTATTTATTGTATAGGAATGTATGAGCATAAAAAATTAGAGATGAAAGGGAAGACAAAGTGTTTATTGACAGCGTCGATGACAATAACTGCAATGTTTACAATAACTGTTCAACATTGAGAAGTTTACCAACAGTGATACATGCTTGACAACGTCGGTAGAGCGATACGAGTTGGAGAAGTTGTGTATAGATGAAGAAGAATTAAAGAGCAACAGACAAGATGCGGAGGAATAAATTGATTGACGCAGAAGCTCTTGTTACGTTGGAATAATGCGCATAAGAAGGACGTCACTTATATACATTTATAAAGAAATTTTAAATTTGCACAGACAAATAAGAAATGGTTTTGGCCGAATAGACATTTACTAGAAAATGTGATACGAATTGGGGACATGAATAAATATTTATACAAAATGAAATTACCTGACAGTGATATTTGTTTATGTGGAGACCGTACAGAAGACGTTGACCATAGAATATACGACTGTAAATATAATGACAAGGAAAGACAAGAGTTATTACTATTTACGAAAAAGGAAGGAGTTTATACATCCGAAAATTGGCCTAATCTTATACGGAATGAAAAAGTTTTTGGAAAATTCCAGGAGATTATAACAATAATGATGAATGTAAGGCAAGTATTGGAAACACCTGTTGCATAGTTGTTGCCCCCCCCGTCACGTAAAATGTTACGTAAGAAAGAGATGATATGAAAGAGAATTAAACCCGGGTAATGACTTTTGTGTCAAGGGACCGGGATTAAAGGATAAACCTATTCATTAAAAAAATTGACGTGCCCTGCGAACTAAAATAATCGAAGGATCATTCGCGGTTGGGGGACATATTTGAAAGAAGCAAGGAGAAGGCAGATGCCCCCTCACCCCCCTTACATTTCCAAAAATCTGGAGTGTGCCCCACGAGAGTTACAAATATTATTACTCTTACGGATTATAATAATAATAAATTTATTGTCAAAAAACAGTACAAACCACGTAAGACCACGTTGAGGACAGTAATTTACTGCGACTGATATACAATAAAGTAATAAACACAGTGCATCGTTTATGGTCATGATTTTTATTATTTCTTACGTTAAATTTTCTCTTAAGAGGCAAAAAGTAAGATGACTTCCGAGACACCTTTCGATTATTCTACAGAGAGACAGAAGAAATGAAAAAATTCAGACTTCGCAACTCGAGAGTAAAATTCTTTCCTTCGATGTTCATATATTTCGGCGACGGAGTCCTTCGCAATCGTCACCGGAAGTGTATTAACTTGAATCTTTATAGAGATTTCCACCAATTGTCGTACAATTTGGCGTGTTTATTGTAACAATATATCGTGAATTTAGTGGGTTTTTTTTCAACTCTTACGATTTTTAAACACTATACTCAGAATAATCTATAGTTCGATAATAACTTGTACATGTAAATTTACAAACATATTTGCGTTAAATTACAAACATATTGACATTATATATGTATTATAACTNTATCTAGGATCTTTTGCTAAAATATTTGAATCCGCCTCTGCCTTAGGAATTGCCCTTGATCGGAATCGATGGAATACGTCCCTTGCTTGCTTCCGGAGAGTAAATTAGTTTATTGTCCTCCACGTGGTCATACGCAGTTTGTACTGTTTTTTGACAATAAATTTATTATTATTATTATAAGTTGACAGCAAGCATTTTACTCTAACTTACGTAGTAAATTAGCTCCTTGTCCTCCACAGTTATTTGCTTCCTCTGCGGCAGAGAATCGACGTAGTTCCCCAGACAATACAATAAAATTTTACTTCGCTTGTCAAGGTTGGAAGAACCCAAAGCACAATATTTCGATGTAGGTACTGTACACAAATATAGAACTAGTGCCGGTGCTAATATTGAATTTAAAACATTGATCCTGCTAATAGTGATATATTAAACACGGTAAAATTTCTTTCCATATATTAAGTAAAATTGGATACAATTAAAACAGTTAGTCAAAATGTTCTTGTTGTATACTTATGAAATAACACTAATTACAAACGTATTCTTGAGAAAACAATTAAAAAATACGTCTCAAAATTTATCTGATGAAAAATTAAGATTTTCCTTTCATTCATCTTATCAGATCACTTGCGATGAGAGAGTGAAGTAATTGAACGGACACTACTCTAGTACTGGACTAACGATTAAGGTTAATCGACAAATTTTGCATTTCCCGTTTTTAAATGTCATTCAGATTAAATCACAACTATTCAAGTAAATGGAGTAGAAGGAAGCATATAATACAAAAGCAACAGTCTGATTTTAGATCAGATACCGAGGTCAAATGTTCACTATTTTTTAGTGAAGTCATGTTTGTTTGGAGGTCAATGTTAAATTCAATTGCTTGTTGTAAAACAGTCAAGCAATTATTGCATTAAGTTGTTTAATCTACACTTAAAGTCCCGATACTTCGCCTAAAATTATTCAATATGGCTGCCTTAAACAAATTGCCAACCTCTACGAAACAAATCCTTGAAACACACAAGGAATCCGTGGTAGGAAATTCTCAGGAAAAACGTAGTCACAAAGAATTTAAGTAATATCCCAATGAATATTAATAGTATTCATAAATGCGACTATTTGCTGTAAAGAAATACAAGTTAATAACACAACAAACAAAGGCACAAGGTAATATTCCGTTCCACACTTTGCTCGATGCAGAATGAACAGAACAGCGCCACAAGAGCAAATGAATTGATTGTTGTCCGAGGTTGGCTTTGAATTTCAATTTCGAATACCTTGCTAACAAAATGCGAGGTAACCTTACCGTTACTCTTATGGACGATGGCGAAGAAGAAGCGTTGGCTACATTGAGTACAGGTTCTACACCAAACATCATGCCAGTCCTGACAATAAATAAATATAAATAATTTACGGTTAAGAAAGCTGTTACAAACTGCGTATGACCACATTCAGGACAATTAAGTAATGTACTGCGACTAATACAAAATAAACTAATGAACACAGTGCATTTCCGTTCATGTATTTTTCTTACTCGAAGCAAAGAAAGATGACTTTTACTATAAGTATACTTCACGAAGACTCAACCCGGAGCCGAAACGTCGTGTGAAAATGAATTAAAAACAAATTTTGCGTCTATGAATGGTCGTATTAGATATTCAGATAAAATAAAAATATCCAAGAGGGCATTTCACGTTATTTTTAAATAGAAAAATTTATTTCTCCGGTTTGCCTGAGGGCGGAGGCGGATTTCATATAGAGTCTCTCTGCACTTTTCTAAGGATGGCGGTGTATTGTAATAATTAATCTCGAAATTAGAGTTATTTTAATAGTTACGATTTATAAACAATATATTCCCAATCATATGTACTTCGATAACATTTACTTTGAAAAATAACTTTGTGTTTTATTAAACACAAACTTTTTATTATTCTGTTAATATTATAACACGCAGAGAGTATTATTAAGTTAGGAGTGAGCTGAAATGTCAAATCCTTAGTACAGACAGACTGCGTATGACCACGTGGAGGACAATCAACTAATTTACTCTCCGGAAGCAAGCAAGGGACCATCCCATCAATTCCGATCAAGGGCCCTAAGGCAGAGACGGATTCAAAAAATTCAGCAAAAGTTCCTAGATAAGATAAAAAGTTAGCTGCGAGTTATAATACATATATAATGTCAATATGTTCGTAATTTTACGCTAAAAATTACATGTACAAGTTATTATCGAATTATAGATTATTCTGAGTATAGTGTTTAAAAATCATAAGAGTTGAAAAAACCCACTAAATTCACGATTTATTGTTACCATAAACACTCCCCTAGACAAAGCCTAGAAAACCTGCATAATAAATCCGCCTCTACCCGAAGGAAAAACGGAGAAAAACCCGGGCCAGGATGGGGCTACAGAATTAATGTACACAACCGTGCCAAAGTTGAGTACACATAAAACTAAATTAATATGAGCCATAAGGCAACACAATCATGCAGGAAAATAGTTTTTGAAATTGTTACAAGTTATTTTAAAAGTACTACAGCAATGACGTGATAAAGTATAAGACGGATTTAACTTTTATTAAAATCAATAAATTCTTTTACAGTGTAGAAGCACTGGTGCAGGAGGTAGTTTTTAACCGCTGTTTTGAAGATATTCAAGTTCATAATATCTTTTATATCTTATGTATCAATGCGAAAGAAAGTTCCTGAGAAAGTGGGAGGTCTTAAGCACGACTGACTTCTGGATAAGGTATGCAGTTCTCTTCTTCATCCCTAGGGCGACGAGGTTTTCACGTGGCTTCTTTTCGTTTTTTATCATTTCGACATTGCTCTCATACTGAGCCCTGTCGCTGGATATTATTCACCTGCCAAATAACTTTATTTTTGGTCAGGTTTTACTTTAGGGAAGGCAATTCAACCTGATCCCTTACTACCCATTTCATTCCTGCACCACCTGTTACACTATTATATTAAACTTGACAAATAGTACGTACTTTAAACAATATATGAACTTAAAACAATGTGAGAACTTATAAGAACAATAGAACAATATGATCTTAAGACAATATATAGACAAGTAATACGTGCAAGTTGATATCTACATGATTATGAGAACCTTATTACTGAGTTTAAAACGATAAAAATTTTCTAACTATATGGCACGTTTGCTTAATTCCGGGTATTGTGTAGTGAAGTCTACGTGCAACAGTTGTCGATAGCCTGGGAGGGGTACTTCCTGGCATCTGTTGACGCGGAAGAAGCTTCTCATTACAGCCTTATTCATTTCCAGCGTCCACTTGATTCTCTTACTGCCTCTTGATCTGTTGACAGCCCTTACTTGACGCGGGGGCAAGCCAGCAGTCGTGTTGGATTGTAATGGTACTGTAGTATCCTCCTCCGTCAGCTGTGACGCGGGATTTGTAACTTTTATTATTTTATTATTATTATTATTATTATTATTATGGCCATAGTTAAGGAGTTGGTCCAACAAGGGTTCGAAAAAATAATTAATGTCAAAACACTACAAATATTATTGCGGTTCCGAAAATATAAACCGTATTCTTCGCTCTTCACATTTACGGTAGTTATAAAGAAATATTGTTCCGCACTATTTCCTTCTCTCCACCACCGTTTATGTTAGTATGTTAGGTTATGATAATTATAATATAAACATGAACAATTATAAACAATTGTTCGGTCACAGTCGGCGATGTTAGGGTTTGTTAGACCCGGCGATTTAGTTTTAAGAAAATATGTTGTAAGTGTGACGATGGAGGCGATGGTGGAGATAGCAGCACTCGCGGAAGGATATACGAAGAATAAGGTTATTTTTCTACCATCTTTGGACCAGAAGGTTAACTTGGTTCATTATTATTATTCTTTGGTCGTAAGTGGAAGACCGACTTAAGGTGGATCCCAGTTCAGTCGGTTCACACAGGAGTTAAACAGAACAAACAATTATTCGGCCAATGCACACACTCCGCCTCGCTCCCCGTAAACTAAGGATACAAAGGAAACCTCTTCATGATTCCATTCCATCAAAAGGTCTCTCTCTCTATAGCGCGCGCTCCTTTTACTATCGCGCTGATCATAAACGCACACTCAGCATTTCACGAAACGCTCTTTGACTTCGTCTATGCACTGGCGACCACGTTTATATCTACGCGAACGTCCGCATCTATCCGATGCGTTTCTTCACGACGAACACAGTCAAGTTCACCTATTTCGTAATCCATCATTGGAAAGTTTGCGTTCTAAAAAAGATTATCTCTCTCTTCGACGTAAATAGAGCAAACAATAAACAATTTCTGATTGGTCACCACCCAGATTCGAGAATATGGACTGAATGGCATTTAGAAAAAATCCATACTGGCCAACTTTGGTTACAAGTACTTAGGAAACTATATATAGACGTAAGTTTGAAGAAACTTATAATAAAAATCTCAAAAAAGATATACGAGGAAAATACTTGGTAATTGTGGTGCTTTAGCAACATTATCAAAGCATGATAAATTAAAAGTCGTTTTCATGTTGCTCATTTCTTTATTGGTAATAATTAATACCAATAAAGAAATGAGCAACATGAAAACGACTTTTAATTTATCATGCCTAAATTATTAGACTACATATATATTTACAGTTTATTAGACCAGTTTAATATTACAAGTAATCATTACGTAAATCCCGCAGATAAGCGGGGTCACCTGTTTGTGGGCTTGGTACAAAAAGTAAAATAAAATATAATTATAATTTAAATATAATCTTGTAAACTTCAT
>NNCF01129010.1:406621-418215 GCA_002313205.1 Laupala kohalensis
ACTGCTTAGGACTGTAAATTCATTTGGTAGTGAATTAAAGACAGTTATTTTGCTCTTATTACACTGTTTTTGCTACTAACATTTTTTTGTACCTTCTCCGTATTAGAATACTTTTATTTCTTGTGAAACTATTTGATTTAAAAAATTGTTGTTTTAGTTCATTGTAGTGATATTTTAATGCTTCTAAAGAGAAAAGCTGATCTAAATTCGGAGATTTACTATGAACATTAAATTTGTTTTTATTTACAATTTTCAGAAGTTTATTCTGGTGATTTTGTAATAGTTTTTAACAATTTGAGAAAGCTGCTCCTCATGCCGTAATCCCGTAGTTAATAATACTACGGAAAATGCGAAATAAAGCATCATAAAAGTTTCAGAACTCATAATTTTGGCAAGCTTGTGGAAAATATAAATTAGGCATTTCGTTTTAAGATGTACTCAATGTGTTTGTCCCATTTCATTTTGTAATCAAAAACAATTTCTAGGGATTTGCAAGATTCAACTTTCTCTATAGGTTTACCGTGTATAGAAGTGTCTAGGAAATTAGGAACACTATTGCAGTAGTTTCCGAAGGTCATATAAACAGTTTTTTCTATATTTAATGAAAACGTATTCAGAGTCAGCCAATTAGTATCAACACTAAGGAATTTATTCATTTTGGTTTCAACTTCATTCCAATTTTTACCAGTCGATATGACAACCGTGTCATCGGCAAATGAAATAATTATATCTTCAGGCAAAGAATTTAACAGATCATTAACGTAGAATACAAATAGTAGTGGTCCCAAAACCGTGCCTTGTGGAACCCCCGTATTTACTTCGCAATATTTACATGTAACATCATTAACTTTTACACGCCGAGATCTATTTTGTAAGTGAGGTAATAAACTGTAGGATTTTACTATACATATTTATTAGGATATATCTTGAATTCGTAGAAGTTGGCAATTCGTGTTAGGCCGCCATATTGGCAAAGTTACATGACTCGGAGTATAGTCAGTTTTGTACAAACGCAGTAGTGGAGGTCTACTTGAATGTTCACATTGTTTCGATCGTCTAGGATAAAGCATTGCTTTTTTTATTTTCCCTAAATGGTTGAATTTTTATATATTTTTCGACGAGAATCAAAATATCTCAGTATAAATACATAAATAAATATGACCCATTAGTTTTATTTGTCGCGCAAATTGTGCCAAACCCCATTTCACGCCAGTCCAATCAATCGAAAGGATTTTTAAAAAACACCTCTGGCTACAGTAAGTTGGACAGTGCTGGTATAGATAATTAAAAAAAACACTTGTCTTCAAGGTCAGTAATTATGGTATATAGAATTCATGATTGTTAGGTATTCATTATGTCATTAATTTCCAAGTAGCACAGTTTCATAGCCATACGTAATTTACCTTCCGGTTACAAATAGGTCCAATAACTTTTGTTCTAATATCATAAATGGTGTTGTTTTTTTCGGCGCAAGTATGTTAATTGCTGAACATGTCTAATCCACAAAACCAGGAAACTGCGTTGATCCATATGATCAAAATTCCAGGTATGTAAATATTGTATATAAAAATGAATTTTTGTTTGTTTGTTTGTTTGTTTGTATGTCCTTTATGGGCTTCTATACTGTTCATTACATTCACGTGATTCTTATTTTTAATTCATAGATATGTTCTGTGGCAAGGTTTGCGTATGTATTTTGTCGTCTTCAGTGTCACAAGAAGCACAGGCTATAACGATAATAGACAGTCAAGTCGGGGGAGGGGAGGGGGGGGAAATCAATCTTGGGAGAAGTATATTTGCTTACGCTGCCTAAAGATACGTGACAACAATGAGTGGCAATATCGTTCGCCTCAAGTTCCACAAAAAAGTCCGCGACAGCATTTGTCTATGTAACCTAAATATTAATTAAAAAAAGTTACTGAAAATAGACGTAAAAATACTTCCTCTGGAGAGAGTAATTTATGCGAGAAAAACGAATCCTAATCCAATTGAATGCATTCTGTGTTTTAGGCATCAAAGATGAAAACTGTCTTTAAATACTACAATTTGGACAAATACTTTAGATTTTACAAGCGTCTTATTTTTACGAGCAGCCGTCGTCGTGCGTTGGTTGCCTCGGGAGGAGGAGCAGACAAAGAGCACTCGAGTGGCAAAGCGCTGCACGCGGCGTGAGGTGCTTCCTTCGTCACCGCGAACATCTTCGACTTCCCATTTCCACATTTGGAAGTGTAAAGAAAAGTTCAAGTGCAACGTAACAGAAATACCCGAGCGAAGCCGGGGCGGGTTGCTAGTAAACAATAAAATAATGTACTGTAGAGGAATAATACTTTTTCCTATATTGTTGTATTTGTAAATGGGAAATGTAGCTTGAGATTGATACATGGAGCGATAGGAGGTAGGAGTTGGGTGGTAGGTGGGCCGCTTAGCTGCGTTTACCAACAACTCGGTCCACGTGGACGGGGTTTGCAGTTAAGAGTAATTTATACTAGGAGGAGCTGGATAGAGGAAGGAAGGTTGGCTTTTCAGCAGTCACTGCAATATAAACTGGGACATTAATGTGAAAAGCTACAAATTTTCTGGCCCCATCGGGAAATCGAACCCGGTGATGACTTGGTGATGAGCAACAACACCGACTTATGAAATAAAAACAGCACGTGGTGGGTCGTTATACAACTACACACAATGCACATGACTCCAGGCCATTGCACTTGAATCCTACGTAATATTACGTAATATTTGAAATAAATAAGGTAAATAACATGACTGACGTTTCCGCAGAATAGATCACATGCCAACTAACGTATTTGAACGTTTCGTAAGCTGTAGAACTAAGAAGTCCATAGCAAAATATATTCTGATAACGAAACTGATCGGTATAAGCTACACTCAAAGTCCTGTAACATGGAACTCAGAGAAAAGGTAACATGAGAAGAAGAAATACGTGCACTGCGTTAAGGTGGGACGAAGCAAAAGCACTGGTCCAAATTCAAACCACGGAGATGCATAATTAATTTTCTTTATCGTTATTATTATTCTAATTGTACTAAAGCACAACACTATGAATCATAACGAAGGGAAAACATGATTTAATTTCCATCAATCAGTTAATACTATAGCACAAACAATATTCAAAAACTCCCTTTGAAATGCACAAGAGCTTGTAAAAACATATCTGTCGGGCGTAACTGTTTCGTTATTTTTACATCTCACTTCGGAAAAAGCGAAATATCTTTCTCAGATGTTCGGTGACGTATAGATTAAAGTGATGTAAAAAATACTTCAGAACATTTGTCAACAAATCAAAATAAACTTGCATCACTTTCGTGATTTAAAAGTTGGTTTTATTTTCTAAATAAGTGTTTCCTTCGTAAGACACAATTTATTACACCATCAATTATAATTGCAATTATTTCATTTAAATGGCCGGTGAGGCATGTCTTTCAAGTGTGAATCACAAAAAGTACATGTTACTCTGCTTATTTAAGATATTTTGATTTAATTCTATTTTTCCCTAGTACTACCTCAATTAGTTTTATTGCAAAGTAGTGAATTGGTTTATTTAGCTCAACGTGGTTCGTAACTGCTCTCGACAATGAATTCATAATTAATTCGTTGCCACCGTCCATGAGTAATGATAAATGGACCTCGCCTTATTTTGGCAATACCTTCGGATTTCTTTTAACTTAAATCTATCGCCAACATCGGTCGTCAATTCAATTCGCAAGCTCCGCTCTTTGTGCATCGAGCGTGAGAAACGAATATTACCTTGTTTGATGTGTTACTAACTCGTATATTTTTATAGCATACAGTCCAGTCGCTTCTGTGGCTACCATTAATACTTCGAGTAAAGTTACGTTCAACAATGTGATGAAATACGAAAATTCATTTCAGCTGAGATACGGAAACAACAGGCGATCGCGTAAGAAACAATACAGAAATATGTGAATACATTTTTTTTGTGTGCGGCTTTACGGCTCATGTCGACATCAAAGGTCATTGGAGCCCGAAAAACTTGTACAGGTAGGGAAAATGCAGTTACGCACTAGGGAGAGCCAACATGACTCTCCCCGCGTGTGGGACTCGTCGAATGATTCAACCCTACCCACTAAAAACCCTCCTGATCTACAACATACCAAAACATATCTCACAACATACATGAAAACATGAAATAGAGTGGGGGGCAAATATGAGGGGTAGGACAAAAAATGAGAGGAATGAGGAAAATGAAAGATACTCTAGCATTGATAGGGTCGGGATCGAAAAGAACAAGAGGTGACCAAGGGAGGTGTATGAATACATATTTCCCTTGTTCCACGTCGTATTTTCCCAACGCTCGCAAAAGTTACCTCCTTTTATTTATTAAGAAATTCTACACGACTCTCCCCTAAATTGGAAGGTTTCACATTTCCAACTCTGTTCGCCAACTCGTGTTAAATGCGTGATGTCAACAGACAGCTTATATCGGGAAAGAAGGAGATAAGTGTCAAAAGAGATTGATTCTAATGACATTCAGATCAGACGGGGAGTTATCTCCCGACATCCCAGCATGCTGAAAGTATAATAGATATTTCGAAGAACCCACATGAATAGATTTACAAATCAACAGATATCATTGCTTTGTTCTCTTGCATGGATATTCTCCTAATAGTATCGGTTATTTGAAACGGGATATCATTATACAGTATTGGACCAATACTAAGATTTCGAGATCGAGCTTTAAGTTTATTGAAATCCAATATAAATACATCACGGCGACTGTTTCTGCAGCATAATTGGTTTTTATTTCCATAGATGACGATTTCCTCACGCGTTAGAATTTTTGTCGAAAAGATTTTTCACAAAGTAACTGAAACTATGATAATATATCGCACACCTAATTAAGAATGAAATTATTATTATTTACAATAGGATTTAAATTCGTATTGTACTTTATCACGCCATTGCTGTTGAACTTTCAAAATAACTCAATTTCAAAAATATTTTCTTGCATACTCGTGTCAATACAAATATGTTGGTATTCTATTAATATGTGACGAAATATCATTGTTCTCATCTCCTGTGTGTGCTGAAATGTTAAAGTCGCCTCTACTTTTGGTCCTTGCAATTAATGGGATGGCCCTCTGGCTTCTTTCCGGGGAGTAAATTAGTTTATTGTCAAACGCAGTTCATTCTGCGTTTTTTGACAAAAAAAATTTATTTAAGATATCTGTGTTCTGTAAAAAATTATGTACGTAGATGAATCTTTGGTGTTACAATTAATTAGACAAAAAAAAAAGATTAAATACAAATGAAAAATTAGAATGTTCACAAAATTAGAACAGTTATTTTAGAATATCCGTAGGAAATTACAGTCGAAAGAAACACGATCGGCGTAAACATTAACAAATCGAAGTTTTCGAAATTTTCAAATTTTAAAAGGGCTTTATCTATATAAATACAAATTAAATGCTGTTCGTTGGTAAGCGCATTGCTGGACCGATTTGGCTAATTAAAAAAATGTTCGTAATAGATTAAGTTTTCTAGGTAAAGAAAAAATGGGACAAGTTGCCCGGAAAATTCGGCAAAAACTAAAAGTGTTTTGCCCGGAAAATTCGGGAAAAACAAAGTGTTTTTTCTATGGAATTTTTGTATGAACTCAAGACCATAACTCGGTTCGAACGATGGGTATGCGTAATTTTTGTTTTGTTTTGAGGGAAAAAAACTGGGACAATTACAAAGGAAAGTCGAAAATTTCGGACAAACTGCAAAAATCATAATTTTTGTATGCACGCTCCATCATAACTGAAGATAGGAACGATGTATTTGGTTGATTCTTTTTGTTTTTTCAGTTGAATTCACATTCCAGACTCATCACACATTTCCAGCATTTCAGCTGTGAACTACCGATAGAATTCATCTCGCATGTAAACTTTCCCATTGGCGTAATTCTGAATGAACACCTCTTCAAATTGAACATTCATGGTCACAATCGTTAATAGATATGATCACTCAGAAATAGGTTTTTCTTCTCATTTTTACTTTGTTTACACATTTAAAATAGCTTTCCACAAATTCACAAAACAATCACAAACAAATTTATTGAAATTTGGACAGGGCAACGTCTGTCGGGTCAGCTAGTTTTCACATAACTATTTACAATTCTTGACGGGGCTAAGGGACCGTGCACCTTATAGAAACCCTAAAATGTGCCTTTGTGGGCTGTGCATACTATACACTAGTACTCACTCTCTATGAACTAAAACAGTAACTATAAACACAAATATCAAAGGATAACGATTATATGACATAATATCGGTAGAGGCAAATAAAATTAATAAGTGAATTAAATACAAATTATATACTTGTCTTAACAGTTATTTTTTTTATTCTTAGCTATTGTTTTATGTACTAAAGTGACTGTTGAAAATGTGAAATGAATAAAATAGGAGAAAATGAACACTTCCCATATAACAAAATCATCTAGTCCACACAATTTGAAATAACGGGGAAAAATATAAAATGAATTTAATGTTTTTCATGACATAATATTTAAAACACAAAGCTTTTGAGACAATGATTGGTTATTTCGTCGTGCATATTAGCGTTGTGAGTTTTGGGAACGTATATTTTTTTGATTTATCACTATATTTGAAGTAACACGGGCGGAACGTACCATTTTCGCTTATGCGTACTTCCAAAACTCCCTTGAAATACGAATTGGTCGGCAGCTAACATTACATCGGTCTTCGTCACAGTATCCCCCGTTCCCTGTGCATATTCATTATCCGACAGTTCTGCTCCGAACTCTTTGAAGGAATGTTTCTAAAATGTAAGAGCAAAGGTTTCGTCTCAGGGAAAACCCGACAACATTCTTGCGGAGAGAAAAATTACCTGAGAAGGCATCAGTACCTGATAGCAGACAAAAGATTGTAATTACAACAGCCCTTTTCTAGAAATGTTTCCGCAATTGCGGGACAGTTTTCCTCATTCTGAAATTCCCATTCCCTTTTTTTTAACCCCGCAGTCGTCATTTCTCCACCAATATTTCAAGCTCCATCTTGAGACGGGAGTTGGACAAATCACTGAGAAGAATAACTGTTTTCCTTATATTTATTAAAAGTCTGGTTTTCCTTCGGGTAGAAGCGAATTTATTTTATACAGGTCCTCTAGACACTTGCTGGATGTGTTATTTCAGTAGACGCAGTACCTAAACACTTCGAATTTAGCGTTATTTTAATAATTACGATTTATAAACAATATTTTCCTAATAATTCTATAGTTTGATAAATAATGCGTACTTCTGAAATACTTTTTTTGTGTGTTTCATTAAATACAAACATGTTGGTATTCTATTAATATGTGACGAAATATCATTGTTCTCATCTCCTGTGTGTGCTGAAATGTTAAAGTCGCCTCTACTTTTGGTCCTTGCAATTAATGGGATGGCCCTCTGGCTTCTTTCCGGGGAGTAAATTAGTTTATTGTCAAACGCAGTTTGTTCTGAGTTTTTGACAAAAAAAATTTATTTAAGATATCGGTGTTCTGTAAAAAATTATGTACGTAGATGAATCTTTGGCGTTACTATTAATGAGACAAAAAAAAAGATTAAATACAAATGAAAAATTAGAATGTTCACAAAATTAGAACAGTTGTTTTAGAAATCACTGAGAAAAATAACCGTTTTCCTTATATTTATTAAAAGTCAACTACTTTATTTATAAACAGAATTAAATAATAGTGATAACATAGTGTAATTTATTCTTGAAATCGGAATCCGAGATCCAAGGGATGGTATCTTTTTAATCGTCGAAGTTCTTCACTTGAGAGTTAGAATATTTTCGTGCATTTCAAGGTATCTTTGAGACGAGGTACGTGTAGGTAGCTGTGAAGTGTTTTCTTGTTGACAACCCAAAGGAGCATTTGCTATCGTTCCAAGTGTCTTGGATTGAAAAAGTTGTAAGATTTTTCCACACTGGCTACCGACGCCGTTCCATTGCCGTTCTTATTGTGTTGTTCTTATCGGATGAATGCAAATCGTATGTTTCTAAATAGTACGCAAATAGCAAAATCAATGACGTATAACTAAATAGGAGGACAACTCGTCTTACTCTATGTAAAAAATTTCTGTTATAAAATTTGCTCTTTGTTCTCTGTAATCGTGAAGAAATTGCAAATAAATTTTAAATTCAACACTTTATTAATAATTCTTGGAAAGGGAATCCTGATTCCACTAATACATGTGTTCGATTTCAAGGATATGATATCGAGACCAAAGGAAATATTCACCTGACAAATGATCTTCGACTTTGTGATTATCTTCGGTTTTATACTACGCACAATGATGATAATAAATTTATTTATTGTCAAAAAACAGTTCAAACTGCGTATGACCACGTGGAGGACAATAAACTAATTTACTCTCCGGAAGCAAGCAAGGGACGTATTCCATTAATTCCGATCACGGGCCCTCAAGGCAGAGGCGGATTCAAAAATTTCAGTAAACAATTCCTAGATAAAATAAAAAGTTAGCAGCGAATTATAAAACTAATAAAATGTCAATAGGTTTGTAATTTAACGCAAATATGTTTGTAAATTTACATGTACAAGTTATTATCGAACTATAGATTATTCTAAGTATAGTGTTTAAAAATCATAAGAGTTGAAAACCCACTAAATTCACGATTTATTGTTACAATAAACACGCCCCTAGACAAAGCCTAGAGAACCTGTATAAGAAATCCGCCTCTACCCGAAGGAAAACCGGAGAAAAACCCGGTCAGCGTGGGTTTAGTAAATAAGCAATTAAGAGGTGCAGGGCGTCGAAGACCAGAAAATAATCTTGGAAGTAATTTGTCAGAGAAGAGTTACGTTTATCGAATTCAATTGCCTTTGTCCTCCTTCCAATTCCGACCACAATGGAAACGAGAGAGGTGTCGACTTCCTGTACCGTGCGCTACGCACAACAAAACTTATCGTTTAACTTAAACGTGTACATTCCTACTTAAGTAAAATGAATAGAGTGTAAAGAAAGAAGTTTCAAAGTTTTCTTCAATACCCCCTATCTTTTTTAATCAGCTAAATCCTATATTCATTAATCAAGGAATTCCATTTAAATTATATCTGAGGTATTTAATTCATGTGTGTACACACTTTTTATGTGTTTCAAATGAGTCGAGCGAGATCCTGAATATCGTTTATACCATACTAGTAACTGATCGATAGATATTAAATCATGTTTTCTCATATTTATAATTCATAATATTCAGTTGTAAAACAATTACATAAATAAATGAATAAATAAAGAACACAAACTTCTCAATGATTAAAAAACTTACTTGGAGCGCTAGTCCCGTCTTAAGGATATAGTTTCAAACTTTTACTCAAAATCTAGTTCGATTTAACTCTATGCAAAAATTGCGGTACGAATTTCTACGAAACTTTCGTGGTCTCCTTCCTTACAGCTCACTAAAGCTATGTTTCATTTTGACTTGACATCCTAGATTCGAGAAAGAAGCTAAATACCAAAAAGGAATTTTATGTTAGTATAAATGTTTTATTATAAGTGTATATATCAAGTACGTAGCTACGGGGGGATTCCTATTTATTTATTTTTAGATACGTTTTTCATAAAAGTAATTTAAGTGTATAAAGTATTGTTAACTAACAATCAGTGAGTTAAAAAACTTTTTTTCCTTTGCTTCAAAATGGTTTTTTTTCATTTAAAACAACTGAACAAATTCACAATATTTTAAGCACAAATAATCTTAAAGACACCAAAAGAATTTTTACGAGAAGTCTTCGTATTTACCGAAATAATTTTTGCTACGGATATTAAACTTAAGTGAAGTGACCGATTGCAGTATTTTGTTGAGGAGCAAGTTCATTCACCCGGGATGCGCCTTGAGAATGAACATTAGCCAGCAGTTTTTGATGTTAGATTTCTCCGTTCCACAACTCCATTCATACTTTTCCCCCGTCGATTTAAAAAAATATTATTGACGAAGCAGATATTTTCGACAGAATGTAGTTCAGCCACAAAAATAAAAAAAAAGACGAGAAAACAATGTGAATTGGAACACAAGAGAGAACAATAAAGTGTGATCTAAAATTTGAGCTTACTTTTATTGTTAATGCGTCAAATAATACGATAAAGAAAGAACAGATTTTGGATAGATAAAGGAAAATTGGTCGCACCATTTCTATATAATTGCTAACAATTCCCTCGCAAAACCTGGAGACAAAGTTAGTATTTTTCTTTCAGAAGCTACGCCCTTGTGAATAATCCACACATGTAGTTTAAGAATGAGAATCATAAAAGTAATTGACACGAATCCAATTTCTATATTCTGTAAAAATGGTAAATCAGTGTTGATTTAAAAAGAGATAACAAAGGATAAATGAATAATTGCCAATGACTAATATCAAAAAACTATCCAAGAACATCCATAGAAAATATTAGGTTCGTCAGAAACATTATCGGTGAGAAATATTGAGAAAGAAAAATTGTTTACACGTGGTTGTCCAACTGCTCTCTGGTGGAAAGATATTGCGACACGAATAATGCTACCTGGGAGACTTTACATGAGTCAACAATAGAAGACACGTACCATAGAGAAATATATAATTAGATGAAGACGAAGTAGGGGAGGACAACCCCCCACCCCTCGCATGAAAAATTTCCTATCGGCGTACTTCTTAATGTACTCCTCTTCAAATTGAATATTCACGGCCACAGTCGTTAATAGATATAATGATCACTCAGAAATGGTTTGTTTTCTCATTTTTACTTCGTTTACGCATTTAAAATAGCCTTTCACAAATTCACAAAACGATCACAAACAAATTTATTGAAGTTTGGACAGGATAACGTCTGCGGCTAGTCATTAATAATAATAATAATAATAATAATAATAATAGTAATTACAAAGTACTGTTGAATGAATGGATTATGTTATACTATAGGAAGGTCGCCGGCAATGAGAGAGCGCAAACCACGCAACACTCACCTGTTCCACGACACATCTCGCTTTCCGCACGGCACACCACCACTGGGGGTCGTTCCTCAACGCCATCTCGCCACTGGAGTCCAAATCACACGTGGCGCCGTCTCCCGCGAACGGGCCTCTCTTATCGGACACCTCTTCCACGCCGCTCGACAGCGCCGCGACCGCCCAACACACGAGGATCCGTAAGCACAATAACATCTCACCGGGTCGATACACACACAAGTCCCCGCGCGAGCTCCGCTGCCAAGACGCTGCTATACGAGCACGTGGTGTTGAAGACGAGACGAGACAAGAACGACAGCGGCGTTAGTTGGCACGACGGCTGGCGATGACTGTCTGGCAACTGCGGCGGCGGCGGCGAAGTCGAAACTCCCGTGGTTCTGCGCACTAGACTCAGTCGCCACGACGGACTGTGTGTGGCCTTCTGCTGCCAATACCACCACCACTACCACCACCTGCCGTCTGGTCACCTCCTCATCCGTAGTTCTCCATGAGACGCTTTCGCGACCGTTCCGACCGGAAACAGGCGCTCCCAGATTCCTTCCGAGGTCGCTTCCGACTCGCTTCTTCCGGATGGGAGGGGGGGGTAGGGGCAAAAAACAATATCTA
>NNCF01129011.1:2795-15302 GCA_002313205.1 Laupala kohalensis
GGTTACATCATTTAGAAAAGAAAATACGGCGCTTTTAGTTGAAAGGGATTTCCTGAAACCGTGCTGATGGTTTGAGAGAATATTCTTATGCGATAAAAGTATAAGAGTCTCAGAAGAGTTTTTCCAGGATTTTTGAGAAAGTGGGCAATAGTGATAAGTGTGTGGATGTATTTGGGGGACATTGGTTTTGAGTTATTGATTTCGATATTTTACCTATTTTTGAGAAATGAGAATTAAACATACTTGCGATGTCCTTTGGATTTCATACGATTTTGCCATCGTCAAGTAGGAAGATGTTTTCGTGGCAATTTTGTGAAGGGGATGTGTAATTGGTTACAATATTCCACATGGTTTTGGTCCAGTTGTTCGATTCTGTCATTTTCCATCACTTTTGCTGCATAGACTACATTTCAAAGAAGGGATTTGTATTTACGGAAATAACCATAAAATTAGAGCCGTTGTTGAGTTTTAAAAGTTAATATAAATGACGATTGATTTTTTAAGAAATTCTGATCCTTTATGTTATCCATCTATTGTGATTGCTTACTTTAACTAACTTGCGTTTAATAGGAAAGCAAGAGTTGTAATACTTCAATAATATTGAAAAATACATTGAATTTATTTTTGGTGTTCTCACCATTATACGCCACCTCACGTTTCCTAGTGTAAAAAAATTATAAAAGTGGTTGTGACGAGGTAGCAATAGGAATGGGTTGCGGTGTAGAGACTGGTGGAGGAAGTGAGGTAAGAACAGCGAAGCGTTGTTTCCCAGACGGTCTCAGGTGTAGGCCGTGACGGGTTAAAGTCCTTGGTAGAAAAGTGGCGTTGTAGACCAACAAATATGTCTGTGTCTGCCAGGTGCTGTCTTATTGCGATGTTTGCGTTGTCAATTTCGTTGTTCCAGAGTGGCATGTTACAGCAAAGAGGCAGTTTAGAAACTATGTTAGAGCGCTGAGAGGTCTTTTAGATTTTTTGTTCACAAGGGTTTTGATGTTCACTAGGGTTGAATTGACCTCCCAGATTAATGTTATTCTGCCCACCAATAAGTACCCCTGTCTGTGAGTGTTTTCGTGTAAGTGTCCAGTTCTCTGATAACTTCAGCCTAACGAGCGTTAGGTTTAAAGAAAAGAGAAGTCATTGGAAACAATTCCACGATAATGGAGAACATTTGGCGGTAATGGGAATCAGCTAAAATTAGAAACGCTAAATTTTTGCGTGGAAGTATTCTTTAAGTGTATTCGGCAGCACAATTTTACGTGGTATTGGGCGGCTGTGCTGACCAGTGCGGGGTTTGCTGGGATGAGGTTAAAGGGTTTGGGTGATGAATAGGATGGAGAGAAAGAAGTGGGAGGAGTGTGCAGAGGGGAAAATGGGACATATCCTCTAACACATTAAACCCATTTTGTGTCAAGAGATGGGGGTGCATGTATTTTGGAAGGCACCGGGTGACAGCAGTTGGAAGGTCGGCGAAAATTCCTAATTGTTGTCCAACCGCCGTTAGTGTTTTATTGACCTCTTCCAGAGGACTGATACGAGCAGATATGAGTATTGATCTAATGCAACAAGTGTTTGTGCGCCTTCTGGGTGTCAGTTTTCAATGCGTTAAGGAATGCGATGGTGACCATTGTTGAGACTTGGTTAATTTGGAACAAAAGCAGATGCAAAACAAGACTGCCGGCAATTACTAATAAATCGCGTGTTTCTAACAAGAAAAATAATTATTTCAATGATATAAGAAGTTTAGTTAGTACTATTGAATTTTAGCTTACTGATGTTAGGAAGACGAATTTAAGCATCTATGTCCAGGAGTACAACAACAATGAGAGTTTGATAACTAGAGAAATTTGAAAGAAATACTTTAACAAATTGATAATGTTTTACCCTTATGCTCCCAGAAAATATAAAGGATGATGTTGTCCTACACTATAACACCTCAGAATAACACTAAAACATCGCAGGAAAATGAGAGTTTATAAAGTTCATTTGACTTGTTCAATGTGCAGTGAAGTTTTTCGAGCCAATTTATATCTTAGCACACTGGAAACAAAATACTTATAATTCTACACTAACAAATACGAAAGTAAACCTACACAAAAACAAATTCGAAAAAAAATAACTAAGAATATTAAATAATAAAGAACACAGCACATTAACAGGCTTAGCCAACCCAGGTTCAATAGTTTTTACTAACAATTGCTCTCACAGATTACACGGGGAAGTTCAAAACGCCTCAGCTGGTTAAGATGGGCCACGACTCGTGGATCGGTCTCGTAGCACTGTAATGCCTTGACCATGTACACAAAACTACAATAGATTTCTGAAAATTCCTTTATGAAATCTATAAAGTTTTGTTTCAAATTTGTGTACACTAAATTAAATTGTTGTAATACAATAGTTCTGCTTGAATCCTGCGGAAGATGTTGGTAAAGAATCACAATAATAATATCTCAGAGATTCTCTACAAATTGAGATATCAATTGTCTTTGTAAAACTTTATAAATGTAGAAGTTACACCTTGAGAACATGAAAACCTTTATCAATGATCAAATAAATAAATTTATTGTCAAAATGCAGTTTCAAACTGAATGTCACAACATGGAGGACAATAAAGGAATTAACTATCCAGATGAAAGGAAGTGACCCTGCCATTAATTGCGATCAAGAGCCCTAAGGTAGAGGCGGATTGCTTATTACTGTACCTCAAGGTACTATCATAGCATGAGTCCTCCTAAGATAACGATAAAATTTGTTAGCTACTCGTTAATATATCACCAAAATATCAACAAATTTATATTTCATCGAATACAAAAAAAGTATTTTAACAATTTTTTCAAAACCTTGAAGTATTTGGAAAATACTGCCAATAGTCAAAACTATATATATATATATAACTCAAAATTTGAGATTGATAATAACAACAGTATTCATGAGAATGCTGCCCCTAGAATGCTGCCAGAGCATAGAGAATCAATACATAGTAGCAATCTCTACCCAAAGAAAAATGTCGAAAAACCAGTAACTGCCACATTTTGGTTCTCCACCAGTACAGTACTTGTGGAATTCTATACCAACCACAATTTGGCATTGATGAAGGGGAACTGGAGAGACAAATAGTTCCATTACTTTTATTAGCTCAAAAACGCTCAATTCTACATATACCATTATCCCACAGATTGTGATTCACATATTTCATTGCATAAGTTAACACACTAATATTAAAAATGTAAGACATTTTTCTAAATTATACTGAAGATTTATTTTTTAGTTTGTTATTCAAGGAGACCATAAAACATGCACATATTAATTCTTATTTAAATATTAAATACTTTGATTGAAAAATAAACCAATCATAATAAATCATTCATCATTATATAACATAGGCAATATATCAGAAGTGTTAAAAAAATGTCTGTCTTCTTTAATGGTGGACGTTGTGAATATATTCCTTCATTCAGTCAGTGGAAAGGGCTCAAGAGATAAAACAAGAACACTTCTTCCAAAATGTAACACAGATATCTTTCATGTACTACATGTACAAAAAATTTATATCACTATTTAGCACTTAGTATACAATTGATATGGAATCTACACTCAAGTAATTACTTTCACATATATAGTAAAATATTTGGAGAAAACATATTTCGTATTAGCACAAAGACTCACACTGAAAATTCCTCAAGAACATCAGACACTTGTAACTCTTCCATACGTTCTTTATAAAGAAGAAACTGTATCTTATTCATTACTCTAAGAGCTCTCACAATATTCATTTCCCGTAACTGGCTTGCAGCATGTCGTCCAAATAGTTCAAATTCATCTTCAAACCTATTGGGAACACTTTCTCTTTTACTTGCAGCGGGATAATACACTTCCTCTTCATCTAGGCACTCTTCCTTGGAAGGTTTGTGCAAATGGAAGTTGTCATTAGACCCCAATTCATTAAATTGAGGCAAAATATCTCCAAAACTGGAATCTGGAGGTATTTCAATACCCTGAAAAATACTTTCCTTAAATAATAGTTGTTCATGTACCGAGGAATAAAGAATTCATATAAATTAAATGTCATCAAGAAGATTAGAAATATACTTTGCAGTAATACCAAAAAGTCTTGAATATAAATTAAACAATCTTTTAAGAGAAGAAATACATAACTTACATTTTCATCAGTACCACTTTGACACCACTTGGATATTTGTAATGTTCAATAAGAATATTTATTATTTTGATATTTAAATGATTAAAATATTCAGCTAAATTGTTTTGGAACTTTAGAAATAAATAACTCAAGAAAGATAAACAAATACAATCTTAATTTAAAAAATTCATCAAACAGACAAAATAAAAGACTAATATGAGTAATAGAATGTTCAGAAAGGATATCAGGATATAAGAAATGAATATTTACTTCACTGGTAAGATTGTTCCCAGACTGGTGGTGATAATTAGCAGTTTTCATTAACATTGCATCCATTTCCTTAAACCAAATTAAGCTTGATTCAAACTTCTTTCCACCATTTGATTCAAAATTCTTAGAATATCTATATTTCTTCAGTTCAAGGTTATATGTGGAGCGTAAGCTCTTTATTTTACTTTTTACTTGTGGGAGAGATAACCCAAATCTAATTTTCATGTCTTGGTAAGCAGCCACTCTAGCTTCCTTGTCTTTGTATGTTTCTAGCGATGTGTCCCATAGGCAAGGATGAGACCTGTACACTCTGATAAAATCAAGTGTTTTGTTTTCTCTCCATTTTGTAGTTTGCTTCTTTGATGCTTCTTTAGTTTCATCAAAATTCAACTCCATCCTTCACAAGAAATCAAAATACTACCAAGATAACTGTAGAATGTATTTATCACATCCAGTAATATTGACTAGAGATCTCTGAAATAATTAAATAAAATTATAAAAGGACAGGTCTCGAAATAGAATGAATTAGCTTCAAAAATACTAGTACAGAAATATTTAAATATTGTCAATCCACTAATTTATAAGCAAAAGGCTGTAAGATAGTTTTCGAAATGAAGCATAATCTGTGAAAAAAAAAATTCTAATGATATATTTTATGTAAACAATGTCAAAAATACAACTGGAGTAAATAAATAACAATACACACTAGACAGGGTGACTGAAATCTCTTCAAATCTATGGAAAGCTGCAGCATCATAGCTTCAACATAGTGAAGGAAATTACAACATCATTATTTGTATAATAATGTAATTTTGTGTCTGATTAAAAATCACTTTTCACATTTATCACTTTTAATAATGTACAAAATATACATAATTTTTTGCACTGTACTTATTAATTATTACTTAATTATTTTAATATAAGCTTTCTATTGTATCTTATTATTTAATGTACCCTTGACATTTAAAATAGAAAGATCACTAAGTAAAATACTTTGGGAACTAACAGTGGAACCACTTCGATAAATATGGAGTGATTTTGGGTACATACTCCTCACATTATTCATCCATGACTAGTTTTCGATGCAGTACATCAAATCAAACTCCCCTGAACTACAGTCAAATCCAGTTCTAAGTGAATAGGGAACTTGGATTTTCCAGCCGACATCACTCACATTTTATGTAAGGAATGTCACTGTCTACATGTTTCATTTCATGTACTATCTACGTTTGGAAAACTACATCATTCCCCTTTCCCTCTCCTAAGAAAATTTTTTGGTACTTCATGATGGAATTTTCAATACTTTATGACAAAAATGAAGAAAATGACTTTCTAAGACAAAGATGTTTTCAAAGACACTCTCATCCCCCTATTCCCAACATAAAAAAAAAAAGGAATTTTGTTATTTATTGAAAAATTTTGCTCTCTTTACAATCAAACTAAGACAGAAATGGTTGACATCAGATTTCCTAAAACTGCTCCCATCCAATTTTCCCAATCTTCTAAGCAAAATATTGATATTTCAATACGGAATAATACCCCTAACCCATTCCCACCTCTTAAAGTAGAATTCAGGTACATATCAAAAAGTTTTGTACAATTAACAGTCATAACAAGAAGAAAATGAATGTCTATATGAGATTACAAAATACCTCCTCCTTACCACTTTCCCACTCCTTGACACAGAATTATTGCCTTCCATATAATTGTTTAAGTACAAGGTGTGCCTCTGCAGGAAGTTAATAGTCTGAGCACCCTTATTAGTGGAGTTCTCTGCTTAATTGAGACAGTACTCTCCTTAACTGTACAACCAATTCATACACCTCGGCAACGCTCGATAAATTCAGCCAGTTACACAATACCATGTATTGTGTAACTTCAACCCAGCCCACATTTTTCTAAATATTTCCTTTAAATAATTAGATTAGCATAGATGGGATGGCTCCCTGCCTTATTCCAGACAGTGAAGTAGTTTAATTTTCTCATCATATGCAATTTTTAACTGCTCTCTAGGTAAAATACGATTTACTTAAAAATGAAAGGAAGAATAACTATTCTCTTGGAGGTGTGAATCATAAATCTAGATGGAAAATTAATTTAAGTTATTACCATGAAGATCTCATAAGTACATAAAAGATAACAAAATACAGTAATTGAAAGATAATTATGATTTATCGAAAGGTTTATAAACTTTTAAAAGTATAATAATTATAAACATAATCGTTATTTGAGGTACTGAATTTTGAGGTTTGGACATATTTATTTATTGTACTGATTAATATAACTGGTAATTTAACAATGGCCCAATTCCACGGCCAATTCTCCTCATTTCACACTTCAATGATTCCTAGAAAGTCAAGTGAGAGTAATTAGAGAATGGGAAGGATGAATGCAGAGGAAACACAATTGGGAAGAAGAGATGTTAGGTTGCCAGTAAATCTAAGATACTGAACTGATATATGTCTGGAGTAGGTGAGATGAAAACTTCAATTGAATCCCCAATCAACCAAGCGGGGAATCAAACTCACAATGCAACCCGCTCAACAGCTAGGACAAAGCGAATGTAGCAATTCAATGCTGTTCAACCAGCGAAGCAGTTCAATTAGTTTCACAGATTATGCCAATTATATAATAATTATTATATTTCATGTCATATTTTATTTCATCATGTGGCAGGGTTTAGGCCATCAGGTCTGCTCTACCAACCACACATATGTTGGTAAAAGGATTTAAGAAGGAGATATATTAGGTTGCCAGGGAATCTTATGTATTGAACCAAAAATCATGACTGAGAAATATTATTTATAGGTTTTTATAACAAAATGAATCAGTTTTAAAAATACATTCTTTTATTTATTATCATCAATTATGTTTTTTCTTATTTCACATACTTAGCAATTGTGTTTGTAGATCAAATTAATTTCCCTCCAATAAATATTCCCCAATAAATGTGATATTCAAGGTTTTTCAAGATGGTTTATGCCTCGCATATTCCAAATAATTTAAATTATTTCTCTGTTACATCTTCCTGTAACAATCTGTCTGCATCACAGTCAGAAATATAATGTGAGGGGTCTGTGCAAAGATGAATACTTAGTACTAGTAATCTGGATAAATTCAATTACTAAGCTTACAACAAAAGCTGTCAGCATACCCAGTGCACCACAATCAAGTTTCACAAAAAAAATATACAGTACAATATCTAGAGAACAATTGGTCAATCAAGGTCAATGACTCCCTACAAATACCTCATGACTTGAAAACATTTGTCTCAGCAAGCCATCTGTTTACCATAAGTCATCATAGCAATAAAGAATATCATTTCACAAGTAATTCAATATTAAATATTCATTCACAGTAATATTTAAAAATTTGGAAATGTAAAAATTTTGTTAACCACCTTTCATTGACAAAAAAGCTAAAAAGATATTTGGTATCATGTTCTATACTTTTAACATTTTAGACATTTTTATTAAAAGATTAATTCAATTATAGGGATCAATATGTCTCATGTCATTACCGTATTAATTTAAGATGAAAATAAAACAAAAGTGCCTATGTGACCTTTAAACTAATTTTTAAGGTAAAAAAATTTTTAAACCTTCAATCCAAGAGAAATTCTAACAGTTTAATAAATGCTAAAAATATAAGAAGTTAATTCTTGATTCATAAATTAATAAATATACAGATTTTTCACTTGAATTTTACAATTCAATTCTTCTAATGACAACTTACCTAATTGTTTTGATGCAAATATGGCAAAAATTTGATTTTATAACAGAATTATCTTTTAAAGTTTGAAAGAAACAAGAAATGTCAAAATAATAGTATTTAATTTGTATAAAATTGAAAAACAACACATTGAAACATTATGTTAAATTTACATATATGATAAACAATCTTGATTACCAATTGAACAAATAATTATTAGGTACAGAATGTTGTTTTAATTCTGTGCAGAAAAATTGAGAACTGACACAGCAATATTTCATTTCAGACATTTATTCTGGGAGAAACAAAAAACAAAAACAAAGCATTCAGTTCTCTCCTCCAGGCAAGAAATTTGGATCAAGATAATTATAAGAACAACCAGGCTCTAAAAATGATGTAGGACAATAATCACTATCGTAAATTACCTTTTCTTTTTTCACTTTAACTGGGGTAATATTATGTGAAAGGGGATGTGGGGTGTCAGAATTCAATTGAGTTATGACACAATCAGTACAAAAGTCCACATTAGCACATGTATTACATGTCCATCGCACTCCAACAATTGGGTCATCACAACAAAAATCACATTTGAACCCTACGTGAGCAAAATTGCAAAATTCTCCATTTTCTTTAACTTCGAGTACTTTACGCAGAATCTCCAATTTTCGACTGTTCATAATACTTTTTATTTTACTTGTTGTACAACTATTTTCATTATCTTCACTCTCTTCAAAGAATAGAGCCTTATTCATAACTCGATCACCAAATAACATATTAGAGGGGGAAGGCACTGCAATATCCATTTCATCAGGATCTGTTAAATTCACAGGTACTTCCTGCTGGGGAAAGAAAGTAGTAGGTCTTAACAATTTTCTTTGGTAGGAATGACTGGATTTTTTTCCTGCTTCAGCTTGAGCATGAGCCTTTGGTGCTCTGCCTGGCACAGGTAGACCAGCTTTTTGCAATTTCAAAAAATACTTTTGGACTCTACTACACACTTGTTTAGCAGTTCGATTTCCTAATTCAGCAGCTATTTTTCGCCATCTGTTAGTTTCTATTTCCTCAGGAGGATACTTAACTAAAAGTTCCTCTAAACGCTGTTGTTCTTCCACTGTCCATAGTTGGTTAAAAGTCTCCGGTTTGCTTGCATCATAAGCTCTACCTCTCACAAGAAATTTAGATTTGCTCATATCATTTTCAGGAGGCTCCTGCACTGAAGACCCACCAGGTACTTTATTTACTTCTGACAAAGGAATATTGTATCGGCCCCAGTCAATATGAGGTAATGATGGAATCTTTTGAGGTTCAGGTATCTGAATAGTTCCATTGATAATTCCATCAACATATTTAGCTGGATCTTCTACCACCTTCTTTTTCAACTGAACAATTGTGTCTATATCTTTCAAAGCACTGTATTGTTGTGCTTCAAGAATTGCAAGGGTTTTCAAGAGATTGCGATAGTCAGCATTGTTTTTCAGGGCAACATGGTCAGATTCAAAGTAGAATTCACTATCATCATCACCTGCTTCCTGAGCATCATCAGAATTGTTATCCTTCAAGTTCTTGATATCTATCTTATGTACAGGTGTGGTTTCATCAGATGACTTGCTCATTTTCTTTCTTTGAAAATTTGAAATGTTAGTTATTTTACATAAAACTAAAAAAAGAAAAATTCCTCATCATTTTTACAGATACAAAAGAAATTGCACCTAATACAAACAAAATTACCAATAAAATGATATAATGATTTTGTGTCTCCAAGTAAAACAAAAAATTTTTACAATCCCATAAACTAGAAAATTTTTGAACAAGTTTCTCATTACTGTAAGCACCATCCTCATAACAAAAATTAATAGATTTTAAAAAAGATTTTAAGAACTGGAAGAATGATGAAGTAGAATACTAAAAGTCTAGAAAACTAAAATTATCCCAAGATAATTAACAACTCTGACTGGGCCTCCCAAATTTAACAATAAAAGTAAAAGGGTTTCGCCATCATTATCATTGATCCTTCAAATTCAATTAATAAATCAACTCAACTAATACAAATATACACATAATAAATTAAAAAATTTACAACTTACATTTAAAGGGGAAAACAGGTTTCAGTGATTTCCACTCAAGGAAACTTCATTTAACTTTCATAAAAAAACTATTGTCATGCACAACCCTCCATATTGCTGGTAATTAAGAAAACATTTGCTTTCCAAACCAGTGTAACAGAAGAACCAAGATAATACATCTGCTAACTGAAAGAGAACAAAAATTAATTTCAATAAATAAAAAAATAAATGATTTTAAAAATATACATAACATTGTACAAATAAATTGTTATTTATTTACAAATGCTTTAAGTAACATGTAGCCAGTGACGTCGTCAGGATTTTAGGACCCAGTGTGACTGTTTTGTCACCCCAGCCCCAAACCTGTGCTGGTGGGGGAAAGCAAGGGGTATGGAAAAAAGGAAGAAATTCAACTTCTAGAAATCACATTATTCTAGAACTTAAAAACAAGAAAGTTGACATGCATTTTACTGACAAGGGATCTAATGATGTTGACGTTGACGAGCCCTAGAGCCCATCACAAAAAAAATGTTTCCCTGGCAAAAATACACTTTTTTTTTCTTAAAATGCATATATGCCAATTTTAAAGAACTCTCAATTAATTATTTATTTTACAGTCATATACACTCCAACTCCATCAAGTTTACAGCAAGAAGCCACCAGTGTCCCCCTCACTCCCCATCATTGTAATAGCTTTACATGAAGTTATAATCTATTAATAGGTCTACTAATTTATCGGATTGCAATTGATGGGATGGTCCCTTGCTTGCTTCCGGAGAGTAAATTAGTTTATTGTCCTCCACGTGGTCATATGCGGTTTGTATTGTTTTTTTGACAATAAATTTATTATTTCTTCTAATATCCCCAATTCCCTGACCCTGAAAACATGTTGCCCACAGTGGGTAATATCCTAGTGGTGGCACCAATGCACATGACAAATAACATAGCAGCTTAAAATGAACACATTTGAGAGTTTACAAAAGTATGTACTGATTTCTTGTGGTAATTCATTGTACATTATCCGCACTCAATGGAATACAGTATTTAGTCCTTTATTGCTTTGTTATTATTGCATATGGCATTGATCAGTTAATCTATTCAAGTACTAGTACAACTTATTCTTTTTCTTCCCTGAACTATCTGAATTCTCCATTATAATTTATTTTCTACTCTAAAAATAAATTATCTGTCTCTCTCTCTCTCTCTCTTTAGATCCTTTACCTTATCTTAATGAATTCTGGCATTAAAAACTTTCCATTCACAGAAAAATCCCCACACTGTAAATAAAAAGTACGCAGGTTCAAAATACCCTACAGACACCTACTTCCCATTAGTTTCGCATCATGCAACATACAATGACCCCGATCTAACAATCACAAAAAATTGTAATTTTTATTAACCTCATTCATATGTCGTCTACATTAGCAAGGAATTAGTCAAAACATTCCTGTATCCTTTTCCAGCAACTCTTTAACCTCAAATCACCTCAAATAGTCTCGATAGCTGCGCTTGTATGCGCTACCTGCTACTCAGTTCATATTTCTCAGCATTGATGCCAACTTTGCAAAGACAGAGAATTGCCAACATTCTTCTAGAGAAAACTTGGTCCGTCTCCGGGCCCAAATAGTGTGAATCATCGGAAATATATATTTCTAACCTCTTTGAATATTTCAAAATTATTTTGAAACTTTTCCAAAACTTGTCAAATTTTATGTCAAGTGTCTGGGGTCCGGTAAAAATTTTTGCGGGGAAAGGGAACTCTGTCGGAAAAGTTTCGACATTGTCCTCTCCTACGTTCTAAATTTGATTTTTCTACATCAGCTAAGTAGTAAAATATGTGAACCGTTTGTATAATAGCAGAAAATCAAACAATTATTTCAATATATTTATAAGATGTACATTTGTTTTAAATAAAATATATTAATTTTGTTTTTTCATTCGACCGTATGGGTTTTCCATCTCTGGGCTTGAGGCATCATCGATTAAAATCTGACTTACAACTTTTAAAAGTTCCAAAAATCTCACGATCGTGTAGTAGGTCGAGTTTAATCTCGTTTTGATCCATTTTCTGTTGTAATACCTACAACCTTTTCCTTCCTAATGTTCCACTCATCGAACACTTTTAACATGGTTTGCTCCAGCATTTCAGCTGTGTGATTAGATTGCAAGGGGGTCAATGGGCTGATATGGCGCAGGTGGGATACACAATGCCTATAAGTGTATACCGTTAAGTGCCTGCAAGCTGTCCCGTTAAATAGGGCTCTGTCAGTCAAGTCTGATTCTCACCTCCTAGTGGGGACCCCTGGGCAACACAGCATGTGGCTCTCA
>NNCF01129011.1:31033-44521 GCA_002313205.1 Laupala kohalensis
TTTGTCTAGGGGCGTGTTTATTGTAATAATAAATCGTGAATTTTGTGTTTTTTCAATTCTTATGATTTTTAAACACTACTCAGAATAATCTATAGTTCGATAGTAATTTGTACATGTAAAATAATTTTTTAGTGTTAAATTACAAACATATTGACGTTATATATGTATTATAACTCGCAGCTAACTTTTTATCTTATCTAGGAACTTTTGCTGAAATTTTTGAATCCGCCTCTGCCTTAGGGCCGTGAATGGAATGGATGGGATGGTACCTTGCTTGCTTCCGGAGAGTAAATTAGTTTGTTGTCCTCCACGTGGTCATATGCAGTTTGTACTGTTTTTTGACAATAAATTTTATTATTGAACTGAGAAAAAGGCTACTGATTTCTCTCATATCTTCCAAGGAAGCTTAACTAGGAAATCACCATGTCCAGAGTTGCAGAGAAAACATTTTTAGAAATATTTTTCACTGCCTGTCTATACCTCATCCTGACACTTAAATTCTTCTTTACTTTCTTTTTTTCTTCTTCTTTTCTTGTTTCTTTTGTCTGCAAGTGGTTTCTGAGTTCCCATGCGTTTGCAAGATTGGCTGCAGGGTTTTTGTTTCATACATTTCAGAGTTAATGCAATAATAAACTTTTTTCCAAAATTTTAGGCCCATAAGTAACACAACCAAAAAAAATAAAGAATGTATCAAGCTTTCAGGTTCTTTGGGTATTCTCATCACTCAAGCCCCTCCACGTTGCTGCGACTGCGTGAAATGTTCGTAAAAGTAAATACCAATTAATTTCATAGGACAGCGATTGGTTGGTAAGTATGTACTTGCTGATGCATGTTTTTTCTTTACAATTCATGCGACAAGCTTTTTAAAGACAAATAATTGAACATAAAATGTTAAATCATTTTTAGCGATAAAGATGGAAAGTATGATTATTTTTATTAAGATCTACTAACATGAAATACATATGGAAGTATTAGCATTTGGCATTGATTGCTTACCTTAATACGAACCTAAACTTAGAACATGGCATAAATAAAATCTTGTTTTAAACAGGGTATTTTTATTTTATAATTTTCAGTGTTAAAATTTGTTTATTTATTTGTCTTAATAATCTTGCTTCTTCACACATTCAAAATACTAAAAAAGCTTTTTAAACATAAACTTTTATGTAATATAAATAACATAAAATTGTCTGTGTGATACATCTTCTGAGAGCATAAAAATTCTTTTGAGAAGAGATTGTAATGAAAATCAAAAAAGTTCCTATGCTGTTCATAATAATAAAATAAGAAGTTATAATGGAAAGGCATTGGTTATGCAATTCGTTATACTTATTTGTACGAAGAGACAATGTATTTTAGGAGACATTTCCTGGAAATAATCCGCCGGAAGTTATCTCAGAGTAAAATCGTAATTTGAAAAAAGTTTTGATTTGAGTTAGACATCATAATATTATATTGTGATCAAGTTTATATATGCAAACTCAATCAGGTGGGGTGGGAGGGGGGCTGGTTTAAAATTAAATTGCAAGGATTGGCCCAAACACTAATAGGTCAAGTTCAATAAAAGCATGTAATAACACATCTATCTGGTCACACCTTGTTTGTTGAGAAATGATTTATTAACTTTCCGTATGTGGTAGAACCTCATTACTTGTTGATTACTCAAATCAAACTTTTTTGGGGGGTAAATTTTGCCTCTTTAATAGCAAACTTATTTGGAAAACTGAGGTATCTCAATGAAAATTAATTTTTGTCCTAAGTTCCTACTACTATAACATAATACAATCACGCTTCGCTACACACCTAATACAAAACAATCACACATTTCACACTGAAAGAACTTCTACTCATTTTTTGTCTTAAAAATCCATCAATCATTACTTTGAAGAAGTAAATTCCAGACATTTCCTTCCCTCCCCTAAAATTAACTTTGCAGCACATGCCACATAACACAGTACAAAACATACAAAATTATACCACAGTATTTCTTTCTTTGTTTTTGTGTCAACCAGTAATTAATATTTTAATGTACCATGTAATTTCATTCAATTTTAATTGCTTTTATACATATTTATTTATTTTTGTAACAACAATGATAAAGGCCGCAATATGACCAAAAAAGTTTTATGAATTGATAAACAACAAAAAATTGGATAGTATGATTACATCTTCTTCATACCATAATGTATATACTGTCAACACCTAACCTCGACATACAATGATAAAAAACTACAGATATGTTTACTTTAATTGCAACTAGTGTTGCAAGTATGTTAATTATTAAAAGCAAAATTTTAAACAACACATTCAACTAACCTAAATAATACACTACGAGAATCACTGACCAGAAAACTACACACAATAGGTTGTGAAGGGACAACAAAGATAACTTATCATGTTTAATACAAATTCAAATTTTTAATACAAATTCCACCAACAACATTGAAATGTCTTAAATTACAATACTTCGTTAATAATTAAAATTTTCAGAAACCATTCTACATAAAATAACCCTCTGAAGGCCAAAGAAATAAAAGTTATAGTAAAAGTTATTGTAAGATAGAATTTAGAATAACCAAGTGAAAGGAAATGGCAAAGGTAAAAAATAAATAAATAAAAGAAATTGTGAAATGTATAAAACTTTCCTCATATAATCAAAATATTTATTAAATACAGCGTGGACAAGGCTCAGAATAAAGTACTGTAATTTTAAGAAAGAAAAGTTCAATTGCAAACACACATGAACACAAGATACAATCAGTTAAAAAAGTTTTGATAAAATGTGGATTCACATGATAATTCAAAGAAATCAGATCACTTGAAACAGAAAATGGTGAACCAACACTTCCAAAGGATTAATATAAACTATTTGAAACACAAGACAAACATTTGAACAAAACAGTTCAATAAAAGTAAAAAAAAAAAGAATCAATTCTTTTGAAAGGTAAAATTATCACAATGTAGGTTATTTCAATTGATACATATATTATTGTAACAATTTCATTTATCAGGCACAACTTCATCAATCCAGTCTAGATAAGGTTTATTTCCAGCAACAATAGAAANAACGACAGGAATAGCAATAACTTCACATACTTCATAAGGGTGGTTTGCTTTAACATACGCTGTCAGTTCTGTAACTTTGGATGATCTTGTCTTAATCATCAAGAGTAATTCCTCATCTTCATTCACTTCCCCCTTCCACATGTACACAGATGTTATTTTCGGAATAATATTAACACATGCAGCTAGCTTCTCTTTAACTAATCCATGAGCAATCTTTTTAGCAACATCTTGATTGGGAACTGTCACATACAATGCAGAATGAGCGCTAGGTACCACAGGTTCCGGAGTGCTCATTTTAGTCGTAAGCAAATATACACCTAGGAGTAACAGAAAAACTGAAATACAACGTACCATGTCAAACTACATCAAGGTTTGGCGAGCGCTTTAAAAGATGAATGTATTTATAATATTATGTAAAGATACTTTACTCAAAGAAGTAAGGTTGACGGACGACCCTCCTCGAGTGCAACTGGAACTGTTGACACGAGTTGATATGTTCGAACGAGCGCTCCGATATCTGTTCCCTGTTCTGTGTTCAGTGCCCCATCACCTCCGATACAGAGTGCAGGAAGTAGGTGAAACCATGGTAGAACTATTCAAGGTGTCGCGTTGCGCATTTTGTGAGGAGAGGGAGAAGTATCGACCAATCATTTATCATCCCACAGATTATATTAAGACGGCTCCACACATACGTTATTCGGCGAACCCCGAGCAACCGAACAGCGAATCCCGAGCAACCAGCGACTTGCTCGGGGTATTTCCAAGGTATTCGCCTATTGGCGAGCACACTTATCCGACATAAGCAATATGACGAGAACGTAGTCGCTTTGGGAACGACGTATATTCGTGTTAGTGATTAGAGGTTATGAAGAGCGAATCTGAAGTAATCACACATTCTGCTGCGTATGTAGTTGTGTCTTGTGAAATATTGTTAAGCAAATAGGTCTTATCTAATTTTAATTAAATCAGTAAAATTAAATAATTAATAAGCTAGTTTTTATTCAATATGGATATAGCTATAGTAATTTTTCTCGAATTTTAAGACCTTTACAATAATTATAGTTTTTATCCACTCTAAAAGAATCCATTTTGTATAAATGTCTTAATTTGTGTCTCCACAACAGTCCTCTCTATTTATTTATTTATTGAAATATCATTAATTACATTTAATTGTTATATTTTTATCATTTATAATAAACCTTAATAAAACAATGTAAATACACTTAATAAAAAAAGTAAAATAAAGTGAATAAAACTATTTTTGGTTTAAATCACTCATCAAATAAACTTTATAGCCAAAAAGTAGTTTCAAACTGCGTACGACCACGTTCGGGATAATAAATATGTTTACTTCATCACTATTTTATTACTTCCAATTTCACTATTTTATCACTACTAAAAAAACACTCATAAATTACTTTCTACGATAAGGAGAAAAATTACAAGTAGTTAGTTTTTTCAGCGATTACTTACTCGAAATAACTTGAAATCGTAATACTCGTATATTTACTATCCTTGGTGTTCCTAAAAGCACGAATATGTGGACAGTACCACGAACAGGTCAAACGCGAATATTCGCCTATGCTCGGCTTCTTTGATGTGTACCAACACGCTGCGGGAAAGGGCGAGCACCGTTATTCGTGTTGCGACGAATAGCGAGCAACCCAAACACACTATTCGCTATTCGGCGAACTCCGAGCAACTGCTCGCCGAATAGCGAATATTTTCTAGTATTCGCTATTCGGCGAGTAGTTGCTCGGGTTCGCCGAATAACTAATGTGTGGAATCGCCTTTAGGATTACTTTCTATAATCTGAATATCTGTATAAACGACCGCATGATACTTTGGATGCCTAAGGTAAAATACCTTAGAGTAATCTTTAACCGTCGCCATGATTGGAACGCACCCACCAAAGAAGCAAGGAAAAAGATCCTCAATACCTCAGTAAGATTATATCCAATAGACAAATTCACATGAAGGCTAAGATGAAAATATACAAGACGTGCATACGCACACTGGCAGCGTATGCGAGCTCGACATGGGCCACAGCTCTTCCTACAAATCTCAAACTTATACTCACTGCAGAAAACAGGGTGCTAAGACTCTCAGTTGATCCACCGCCACTACCAACCAACGTTGCGATTAGGCTACCAACCAACATGGAACAAATCCATTATTTCATCTATAGCCTCGCCAAGAAGGAAATTACAAATTCTTTTAATCATGCCTCCAGAAATTATTTTATCACTATCGACATCACCTCCATCGTCCACCTCCACAAAAGACATTTTCGTTACCATAAGATCTTCTTAAACTATCTCCTCCTAACCTGTGATATTCTCTTCATATTTCTTCTCATTTTTATCATCGTTTCTTCCATGTCATAATATAATCATAAACTCACTAGCACCTGGACAATCACCGATCTAACCACCGGTACCCGATTTACATGACTCGGAGTAAGTCGATGTCAAGCGCCGGACCTATCCAAAGTCCCAATCAAGAGAGAAGAACTGGTTAAACTTATTTAACATTGGAAAAATGCAAGAAGAGCACCGCTAGGTGCAGGCTTGCCACAAAACAGATGAATCATCGACTCGATCTACAATGTTATCAGTCATTCTTTGAAGATGGCGCGAAGAACAAACAGGACCCAAGGTTTGTTCGACACGACCAGAAACTACGGTGCGTAGCGGGAAAATTTTTAGGATGGTCCGAGGTGGGAAATGACGTTTGCAATAAACATAAACTGACACTGTTTATAAATGGCTTGCAACGTTCAGCAACATCCAAAGAGTTTGAATTGCCCTTTTCGGATTCCAACATTTTTCATTTCCTTTTAAAATTTTATTTTACATTTGTTCTTTACTCAAATAGAACATTTGAATAATTTCTAAATTCAGGCGAATGTAGCCGTGAGTTCTCATCTAGTAAATATATGGAATAGTTAAATATTACTAAGTTGACGATACTATTAGAATTAATATGTCACATTCAAAATATTAAAATATATTTGGTCGTTGTATATTTGAAAGGAATTGTTGCGACATCTTTTGATGACAGTTTGCGTTTTGACGTTATGAATTTATTTATTTATAAACTTTGAAACCACATTTACATATATGTACTTACATATGTTACACATATATTTTGAGATGAACAATTAGTTCACCCAATTAAGACGGGCTGATTTTAATTGTGCTCAGCGCAGCGATGGACGGGTTTTTGTTAAGAAGACGGAGTGTCGAGCCTGTTGGGACTCTCTGTTGAGTGCTTCAAGCGGGTCAAGAAATCCCCAATCTGACACAGGTAGTCCAAGCAGCCCCTCCTCATCGCTCGCACAGCACAGCATAGCACAAGGCAGCTGAGAAGAACGCCCTCTTACTTACAAACACTTGTGACAAAAAGTCTTGGTAGCGCAGTAGTAAAATGTAAGCGTTGTTAAATTAGATGTAGGGCAAGTGTGCAAACGCTGCAAGGAGATCAGAACGTTTTAAACAGGAGACTTTTATTTTCGTCAAAGACTTGTACGATTCAATCAGTAATATTCTCGAGCTAGCATTCGGTTTAAGAACTGAATTGTGGCAAGCGGTGCTGCTCACAAGTATCAGCTGATTTTGAACTTGACCTACGTCAACGCTACGACCGAGAAGGAGGGCAGAAGACAACACAAGGTATACGAGTCGGATGTACGGTGTCGTATCCTCGAACTACAAGTCGTAGAGAACGTTTTCTGGTCTGAAATGAGACTTAAATATGCGATGAGTGATTTTGGNCTACGTCAACGCTACGACTGAGAAGGAGTGCAGAAGACAACACAAGGTATACGAGTCGGATGTACGGTGTCGTATCCTCGAACTACAAGTCGTAGAGAACGTTTTCTGGTCTGAAATGAGACTTAAATATGCGATGAGTGATTTTGGGTAGTTATCGTTGTAAATTTCGTAAAGTTCATGTTCCAATGTTACGAGTAGTTAATAATTTATTTTGTGTAAATAATGTTCAGGTTAATCAATGCTCTGAGTCAATTTAGTATGATTTTCATTGTTTTAATCAGTATTATTTATGGAATTATTTCACGAATAAATGTTTTGTTGAAGGAACTACGTTTCTGTGATACAGTCAACCATTTTTCCCTTTGTTTTACTAGTTCTATTGTATGTTTGTATACTGTTCAGCTGTTAGATGGTAGGTATATTTTATTTTGGATAATTTCAAGTATGATCACTTAGGAATTTATTTCATTTCTTTTGAATTTTGTCAGATAATTGCAGTGAATATTTGTGCTGATAGAAGTGATTAATTCAGTAGGGTATTATTTCGGTAGTCGGACGACACTCAGGTCTTAGAACTATAATTAGTGTTTTTAATAATATAAATTCCACCGACTTGGATCAGTGTAGCCATTCTGGAGGTATTTATTTGCGGCCTAGTGCAAATCTCGCTGGTGCACCTACGTTATACTTCGGGTTATTCATGGCGTAATTGTATTAGTGGTAATCGTAGTAAGAATTCACTACGAACTCCAGTATAAGGACCACGCTATAGGAGGGGTGAAAAAACAATATATATTTCATATGTACTTATATTTTTATCCGCGTCGGGGATGGGAGAATAAAATTTGCATTCGTGATTAGTAACAAAAATAATTGCATAATTTTAGTTATTATATAATTTTATTGTATTAAATAAATTAAAATTCTACACAGTCTATTTATTACAGCTAACGTTTATTTACGATACAAACACAAATTTTGAGTCTAGGCTACTTCGATAAATTTCACTTTATGCAAGTCACAATTCACCTGTAATATTAACTGTTAAAAGTATAATTATAATGGAACATACCTATGTTGAGGAGACAATTAGACTAAAATAATTTTCCCCCAATCTTCAAAAGTTAGGCATAGTTTCTAGATTCTATTTTATAATTCAGGTAATAAAATAAAGAAAATGTATGACTACATTTACTTTGAAGTCAACCAATAAATCATGGATTGTAGAAACTAGGGCCAAGGGCTGCGCCATTTCGCCTCTCAGCGAGTACCCCATGCCAGGCAGGCTGTGACGTTATCGGCCGTAAAACAAGCTCTCCTCTCCACATAGTTGCGGCTTTACAGTTTATAATCATTCTCCCAACGCTGCTTACACCTGAAGTTGTTATATTACCCACCACCCCACACACACCTCCTTTACCTTTTGATAACATTCTTTTGAATATTTATTTTCTAATACTTGCTTTCTTCCTAAATTTCCAATTTTACAGCTTCTTGTGCGTTACAAACGAATAGCCATTCGATGCAACATAGGAGAGGATATGGGAGGACTTGTATTTTTCAACAAGCATCAAAGATTAAGGAAAGGCGGATTGTTGTAAGCACGTATCAGATTCACAAAAACAAACATTTATTACATTTAAATATATACATCAATCTTCCTTAAAGCTACGTAAACAGAATTACATAAATGTTCCCCCCTTACAAGATTGTTATTAGTTGTTGTGAGCAACTAATTCTCTGAAAATATCAAATTTTACAGAGTTACATAAATAAACGACTACCTTGATACAAACGAGTTTTCGTTTGTAGAAACACATACCCAGTAAACCCCTTCCCAAAATTTGAAGCAGAACTACGTTATGGAATAAATACAAGATTTAAGCATGGCCTATGCTGGCCTACGCAAAAAAAAACAAACAAAAAACAATACAACAACACTTGAACTCAAGTTTGAGTTTTTACCCCCCGTAACAAACTAAATAAAAATGATGGCACCTACAAACAAATTAGCAATTGAAAAATGTGGTCAGAGACCATATACATATAATGCAGGATTTGAAGTAATAAGAAATTGAGAAATAACTCAATTTTGACTGAAGTACTCAAACTTGAGTGATAATACTTAACATCGTTCTTATTATGAAATGTGCAAAATCTGACATCAGCAAATGCGTGTGTTCCTTCCGCTATGGTCACGGATATCCCTGGTCTTACGTGAAGGCTGCTGTCTTGTTGCGACAGCTGTGACTGGTTTCTGAAGAACAGACGTCGGTAGACGTGTTGATAATTGTAGATAAGCTGAAACTTAGAAAGTGGTATGAATAAACGCCTACAGCATTTTCTACGATTCTTTCAAGGCGCGTTTGCCACGAATATAGTTATGCAACATTGGAGTAACTTAGCAAGTTACTCTCCAAAAAATGTTTTGAAGTGTTGATAACCGAGGTAGCAGAATGCCACTCCGGTTCAGCATTTTTGACAATTTCGAAGAGCAGACGTCGTTATAAGTGACATGTCACCTCCGTCGAAGACTGAAACTTGGTGTGGGCTTTGTCTAGTTTCACAGTTATATTATATCGCCTGCACAATTACTGTGCTCTACGAGTTGGGATTCCATTTTTATTGGGGTTCAAGACTAAGAAGCACGCGCTGTAAGGTGTCCGCCGCTGTGCGACGACTTCCTCGGGGAGCTGGTGGGATCAGTTCCGGCGTGCGCATGTTTGCGTGCGCCGGATGTGTGCGTTTGCCAACTTTTCTAAAAGTTTAATTGCCGATGGATGAAGACAAAGGAATAAGATGAAGAAGAGAGAAAGAAAAAATCATGGGAATGGCGGGTATGGCATATTTAATATGTCAGTCGGGAAAAATTTTTTACCTTGGGGCGTAGGTCGACTGAGATGATGGAGATATTTTAAAAAGAGNCTGCGAATATTTTTGCTAAATGCTTTCGGGCTATTTCATAGATGTGGAAGATGATTTGGTCGAGTTTTGCTACCTGTCTTAGTTTGATGTACTCCACAGTGGTTTTAAAGCCATACGCAAAACCCGGTTATCTATTATCAGGAGTTTTCTTTGCTTGGGCTGAAAGGCCGTGGCTCAGGTTTCGCAAGCGTAGGTCGCCAGGCTACGGATGCACGCTTTGTATAAAAGTATTTTGACACTTAATGTAACATGTCTGTTTGAAAGGATGGGGGCAAGTCGCACGACTCTTGATTGCATCCGCTGTTTCAATTCGAGGATATGGTCTTTCCAACAAAGTCGTTGGTCGAACTAGAGGCCGAGGTATTTAATGGAGCGTTGCCAATCTATTTTTATGTTGTTGATGATGAGCTTTGGAGTGTTATTTAAGGAAGTCTGTGTCTTCCATGAGAAAAGAATTGCCTGACATTTGGCTGGGTTGAGTCGGAGGCCGTTGATTTTGTTCCAATGTTCGAGCGCAGAGGCGGCGAGTTGGAGACGCGCGACTGCCGTTGTGAGTCTTGACGCCCTTGCCGAGTAGGCAACGTCGTCCGCGTAAAGAAATTGATTGACATGAGGAACAGAGGGGATGTCAGAAAAGAAGAGAGAAAATAATGTGGGCGCCCACACGCTTCCTTGTGGGACGCCTGCGAGGATAGGTAGAGGAAGAGAAAGAATTTTGATACCTTACTTAGAAAGTTCGGTGCGAGAGATAGCTTCGAAGTAGATCATGGAAGGGGGTGGGGATAAGAGATTTAGTTTTGTGGAGGAAAGAGTCGTGATGTACGGTGTCGAAGGCGAAAGAAAAGTCGAAGATGGCGGGGATGGACATGTGATGGGAGAGAGCGGGGGCGATTTCGTGAGAAAGGCGTAGGGTTTGTTGGACTGAGGATTTATTATGACGGAAACCAAATTGAGTGAGTGGGAGAATGTCACGAGATTCCAAGAAGGAGATGAGATTGGAGTGAGTAAGTTTTTCGAAAGTCTTTCCCAGGAGAGAGAGAAGACTGATCGGTCGGTAACTGTTTGGGTCTCGTAGATTTTTCCCTTGTTTGGGAAGAAGAGTAATAGTGGCTAGCTTCCGCGCAGTGGGGAAGTAGCCTAGAAAAAGAAGAGTTGAAGATTCGAGTTATGAGAACGAGTGCGTTCCTCGGTAGGTGCCTCAATTGGGTCCCCCGCACCCCATCTGGGCCGCCCGCTTTTTTGGGGTTCGTCGCCTTCAGCGTAGAACGCACGGTGTCCAAAGAGATGGTCCATTCCTCTAATTCTTCGCTGTCCTCGGAGTGCAGCGGCGAGAGCAATGCTGGAGGTGTGATGGGGGGGGGAGAGTGGGTGGGGTGAATCTGTTTTCCAGCGCGTCAGCGAAGATTTAACATTTGCGTGCTGGATCGTACGTGAGGGTGTTTGTGGAGGGGAAGATAAGGGGGGCGAGAGGCTGTGCAGGGTTGCGGAGGATTTTTTGGATATTCCACATATTGTGGGAAGCGGTGACGTTAGCGGCGGTGAGAAAAGCGTGCCAGTTAGCTGCTCTGAGGGAAGAAAGACGGTTGTGGACGATGCGACGGAGGTGTAGGAAAGCCGACTTATCGGCGGGGTCCCGGGTTCGATAAAACCGGCGTTGTGCTCGGCGGCGCTCGCGAATGAGTGATAGTACGTCCGGCGGGGTGGTTTTGATAGGGTGGGGGGAGTAGGTGGTGGCGCTGTAAGCTTTGAAGGAGTTCAGGTGGGTGGTGATATGTTTTATGGCGGAGTCTACGTCCGAGCAGGTGTCGAGGGGAAGATGAGAATTTATTTTCGTACAGAGTCTGGCAGTAAATGCACGCCAGTCAGTGTGGATGGTAGGGGGCAGATTGAAAAGATAGGGGAAGGCGCCAGTAAACATGGAAAAAAGAATAGGGAGGTGATCGAAAGTTCCCTCGAAGACGGAGTGGGGGTGAGTGATGGTAATGTTATCTGAGTGGAGGGCTAAATCGAGAATGTCGTGGGGGAGTTGATTTATGAGGTGGTTAGGCCGGAAGGGGGGGCAGAGAGAGCGTAGGGTTCTCATCGAGATATTCTCGGAGGATTAGGCCGGCAGCCCCACGACTGGAGCTTCGCGTTCAGGTCGCCGGCGATGATGTGACGTATCACCGAGGCCGCGGAGAGACGTGATGTCGTCGACAGCGAGTGGGTTGCTGCTGGCGGGGCGGCGATAGCCGGAGATTATAGTTAGAGGGTCCTCTGTGGTCCCGAGTTCAATCGCTGTTGACTCGATCGACTGGAGCGTTGGCGAAGGCAGCGGGGTGTGGGGGAAGGTCTTGCGTATGGCTATCGCTGTGCCTCCTCGAGGCGCGTGAACGGGGCTTTGTCCAGGGCGGTCCGTGCAGTAAAAGAAGTTAGGAAGATAGAAGTGGTGGCTAGGGCGAAGCCAGGTTTCTTAAAGAACGTAAATAGAATAATCAGAAAGAAATTGAGAAAGTTCGGCTTTGTTTTTGGATAAGAGATCATGGCAGTTCCTTGAGGCGATGTTAAGAAGGCGGGGGCTGGAAGAATACATTTAAACAAAACTAGACAGAATATTAAGGATTTGGAGGCCTTTGGAAATAGGGTTTTCCGAACTGGTGCGAATTTGAAGTATTTGCCAACTTGGATGATGGCTTGAAGATTAAAATTTTGGAAAACCTGAAGAAGGTTAGTGAGTTCAGAGAAATCACTGAAAGAAGAAGAAGCAACAATGGGTTCAGAAGAGGGAGGGGGGGCACAGGGGCGCCCTGGACGGCTGATGCGTAACTTGACGCGTGGTGTCTAGGGACGGCAGATGCAATTGTAGCGGGGGGCGCTGCGTTGCGCCGGCGGGCGGTAAGAGCGGCTTCACGCTGTTCCTGAGCACGACGGTGTTGTTTCAGTTCTATTAGTGCCGGGCAGCCGGACCATGAAACGACGTGTGACCCGGCGCAATTGGCGCAGACGAATGTCTGGTTTAGGACAGTCCGTCGACGTGTTTGTTTGCGCATATGGGGCAAACCTGAGAACGCCCGCAGTGGTTTCTGGTGTGCCCCCAGGCTTGACAACGAGCGCAGCGAGCAATCCAGTCGCGCAGATCAGAGAGATTTTCATTGGAAGATAGCCCTCTGATTACAAGACGATGTCGCCGTTCTGGGGTCACGCGATGAAAAAAAGAAGGTGTTGGATCCACCTCCTTTAATGTTCGTAGACGGTTGACCACTTTCGCGTGATCCTCGAACTCGGGAACACGCACAATGAGACGCGTGCGCGTGTTCCACCCGGTCAAAGTGCTGGTAGAAACCTTTTGGAGTTCGCGGAGAAGTTGTTTGGAGTCCAAAACATTTTCCACGTAAATATCCCCCATTTTCTATTGTTGGGGCGGGGTTTATTTGAATTAAGATTGTTTTTATTACCAGAAAAAAGAGGTGGATTAAGATTTGGCGCTTGGCCGGAATAATTTGATGGGGCGTCTGTGAAAGCTACGACGTCAGTTGCGACGTCTGCGTTTGGTAGTAGGGAGGTCTCATCAGAAGTAGGGAGAGGAGGATCCGAGCGAGCAATTGGGGCGAAACGGTTCGTTAATACTAGCATGCGCTCGTTAAAAGATTGCTGCGGGCGGAAAATCCGCGTCGCTGACTGAAAACCCTCACTATCAGCCGGAGGGGAATGACCAACGTCCATTGCGGGCGTGGGTGATGGT
>NNCF01129011.1:44955-78880 GCA_002313205.1 Laupala kohalensis
GTGGACGGGCGCGGTAGCGTTTCTAGGCCGGGGGCTTTTCGAAGCCGTTTGCGCGGAAGAACGTTCGTAAACGGATGTTGTGCGGCGATGTAACACCGGTTTCCCACATGGCGCGGAAGAAAACGCGCAGGTTCCTTAACACCCGCTGTGTTTACCACAACGATGCGGCGAAACGGATTATTAAGCGTCGGGTATTTCGTTGCCCGAGGTTTGCTCCGTTTATCATCCAGCGCGGGGTGACGATAGATGCCTTGCTCGGCTTGCACAGGCGAGGCACCCGCGACGCGATCGCGGCCCGCGGACGAGACGCGGGGCCGAAGCGTAGCACACTCCAACGGCACAGTTTGGTGCAGGTCCCGGTGTAGCTCAGCAGTCAGCAGAACGGATCAAAGCGCAGGCGTCAAAATATTTGCTCTCTAAGAAGTGGAGGAGGGAACGATGTTCACTCCACCACGACCAGACTCAGAATGAAACTTGGTGTGGGTTGAACGTTGCTCTATATATAGTGAAAGCACAGAGTATCTATATTGAGCACGTTCGCAAATGACGTATCTATCTTTTTCACGGATTTTAGAATTCACACGAACATCCAACTTCCAAAGAATGTTTATATGCAAAGAATGTTTATGTATACATAGAGTAATTATATACTCATGGAGTAATAAGGTACTCAAAGAGTACTAACATCTTGAAGATTCGTAATGCACGTACGTACAAGTACGAGCTTTTAATGCTTAAGAGTTAGTTTGATGAATAAAATGATTTTACGAGCGTTTCGTTCGTAACATTGTGGTGCTCCTGAAACTACGAAGAGAGACTAACGAAAAGCAGGATAAGAGAGAAACACGTTGCTTAAAACAAGAAACTTAAATTTTCCTGTTATGAAAAAAAAATGTAACAGGAGAAGGCTGAGAAGTATAAGTTTGAACATTGATGTGGAAATGTCAGGTCTTGGTAATTTTCTACTATTTGGCTCTATGGAATTTCTGAATATAATTCTTACCACCAGTTTCTCATATTCATCTATTACTGCTACCACTATAATATACATAACTGCGAGTAAATTAAAATACGATCATATGCCCCTTAGAAATCGATTTGCTAATATAAATTGTATACGTAATGAAGAAAACAGTAATTTCACACGTATTATACTTCACGGTTCTGGTATTAATAGAATAATTTTCAAATGAAAAAAATCATTAAAATGAAACCATTTTTTAACTGATTAAATTAATTAATCAGTTAACGCAAGTACTGATGATGATAAAAATAAAAATATTAGTTATTGGTAGTAATAAAACTCATAATATTTATTAAACTAATGGACTCCTACCAATTATTTGCTTTCTTCATCGCTCATCGTCTTGATTTCAAATCTCAGTTGAGATGTCTCAGGCGGATGAAGGTTCTCTCCGTCACATACTCATGTATCGCTTCAACCCTTACAGGACAAAACGACTGTATAGTCCGGCGCTTCTTGGAAGCAGTATTTAACCTCCTGTGCGATTTCAATGGCACAGCTAGGGGTAGTCAGAGACGATGACGACCTAAAATGGTACGTACGCTTTGCGCGAAGGGTTCAATTGACATGTTAAAACGAATAGCTTCCGGTGGACGAGGTTGCACATGTGTAAAAGTAGAAACAGAGTGAACAGATTCTGTACGAGTTATTCTACACTCGAGAAAAGATCCTTGTTAGTGATGGTGTGGGTCAGTGGCAGTACAAGAACTTACACTGATTAGTAATTAATCTTAAAAAAGTTGGACTCTAATATACCACGTCACAATATTCTCTATATTATTTGCGCATAGAAAAAAACGCTACCTGTATCAAGTCCAGGAACCGACAGAAAATGTTAATGCGTCTTATATGTATTCCTCGAAAAATTTAACGTAGTCTTGTGATATCTGTATTTGTTCTTAATCTTGAACTCGCTTCCTCAATTCTTGGAAACCAGCTGATATCTGCGAAAATTTCCATATCAAGACTGGTTTTTTGCTCTCTACACGAAGTTGAATGTTTTTCTCAAGTATGTCTCTCTAAGTCACATCAATAATCTTACCTTATTTTGTGGTTTTCCTTTTAATATTTATGACAAAAAGAGACACACTTCTGGTGACATGGTCATCCTGTTTTCATATTACAGTAATATTTAATACAATTGTAGAGTTTGGTAGAAATTGTTAGCAAAAATGTAATGCTAATGGTGCGCGCCAATGTTACTTGACATGCTGTCTGCTGAAGTTGTAAGTCCAGCTACGTCACTGGACCTTTACGCCCACCCGTTTCTCACTCGGCGGCACAGTGCCGAAATCAGTGGCGCAGCCCTTACTACTAGAACCAATAAATAAGTTACCAAACAATTAAAAATATTAGACATTTGACTTAACAATACCTCTTCATTAATATAAATAATAAGAATACATTTATTACAAAAATTTCATATTACAATCAAATTGTCTATTCTTACAATTATCCAACACATATTTGGAAAACATTAGAAATTATCAAATATGAAATACATGGACCATCACTACAAATAGCGTACCTTTCTTAATACTTGGAGAATAGCGCCCCGATTGTAAGAAAAGCTTCGCATAATGTAACAATATGACATTTTTCAGTTTTTGTAATTACTTTCAATTTCCCGTGGCAATCGGGTCACAAACGCATGGTAACAACACATGGCGTCCACGCTTGTGCTTTTGGGCGGTCAGCTACAGCCGTCCCGCCATGGTTACTCTCCTTTTGGTAATACCAAGTACGGACGTCTGCTAAACCACTCGTGTCCTCCGCCGGATGTGTTCAGAAATACTGGGGTCCATGACTCGCAGTGACTTTGAATTGACTTTGGAGATTCTAGAAGCTTTTCAAGCCGACGCACATTGCGTCATCTTCTTTAAAAATTATTTATATAACAAACGTAATTCTCCCTCTCTCCAGTCTACGGACCACGCCCGGTACAAGTTCATATAAAATCCCTCCCATACTCCTGTGAGGGGACAGTCTCCAAGCGTCAGTCGGATGTTGCTAGTCGTTCCTCGGAACCATTCATATTGAAGGCAAAAAATCGCCCTCTTTGCGTTTGGCGCTACCCGCTGCTTTAAGGGAGGAAGCTGCTTGACGCATCTATTGGTATGAACGGAGCAACATGCTAGCGAAAACTTTTCGTTCTTTGGACCTTTGGTCCCAGCTTGTTAAAGCTTATGGTTGCTATTTTTTTCTTAAAGCTTCCATATGAAACTCAGTATACCAAATTAGTTGTGTTGTAAACCTTTTATGTTTAATGTGACAGGGATGCTTGTTCACGAACATTCGAGTTGAACTCAAAATCATTTAGTATATTGTGTACCATTGGTGAAGGATCATCATATTAATATTTCAATGTAATCACTTAAATCTAAAAATATTTCATAATATTTCAATGTAATCATTTAGTTCTGAAGATAACAGATTAGGTTCTTTCGAACCACATAGATAACAAATTAAACATTTTATGTATCCAGTTCTGATATGTTTTACTATAACCCTGGGGTCATCTCCAAGTAGGAACGATTCCGGTAATGACTACCAAAATATCTTAGAACTACCCTTACCCACTCAAAGACCCTTAAGGGTTGACGGGAAGGCTTTTAAAGAGCTTCGCGACAATAGTAATATTTTGCCAAAAAGTAGTTAAATGAATGTGATGAAGAAGACATAAAGCTTCTTCAGTTACGAGTAACGACTTTGCAATATTTCAGAACAATAACTCAAAACACAGAACATCATTTAATATAGCTGTTATTCACAAACGCTGCTAATGGATGATTACACAAAAAATAATTTTTTCCATAGAAATTACCTAGTTTAACTGGTGAAAATATTATAAGATAAGCTACGCAAATGTTGCACTTAATTTGTTGATGAACAAATCTATAAAATTCTGCCTCACCATGAAGTTATTATTTTGCAAAAATCATTTGTAAATTTATTTATAAAATAGAAATTGATGACACATTCCAGATGTGAATACTGACTTAAGGAAAAGTAACAAATAACTTATCAAACCACACCATTTTGCATGAATTAAAAGTAGTATGCAAATGTATTACACGCGGAAAAATACCAAAGAACACTTTCAATTGCAATACATATGTCTCAGATTGCTAATCATTGTTAATACAGATTCATTGAAAAATACCAAATACCACATCAAATTGCAACGCATAATCCTAGAGATTTCACTGTTACAACATGCACTTAAGATATACCATATAGCATTGAATAGCAATTTCCCATAGCTCCATGTACCGTGCCAATATATAACTCAGAAACAATACCAAACACCACAAACACCATACCATATTCTGACACATATCCGATATTGTAAACCATTGAAAATCAACACTGACATAGAAAAATTGCCACACGTATCACAGAGAGCTACAAGATGTCGATTCATAAAATAAACAATTTAGCACTTTCAATCGCAATTTCAATCGCAGGTGAAATTGAGGGCTGAGGAACGGGAGGAGGTGAGTTCTTTTGGGTCACCAGGGCGAGTATACCCGCACCATCACAATGCTATGATCATCCATCTTTGGTATAAAGTAACAAATACAAGCTGGTTGCATCCAGTGGTAAGGTAATTAGCCGCGAAGAAGTCCAGCGTGTGCTACGAGTATAAAACTATAAAGGCCCCGTTCAGAACGTTAAGAACATTACTTTGATCCATGAGGGTCTTATCAAGAAGATGAGCGATTAAGTGTTCATTATTCATGTATTTTAATCAATATCTGCCTTCAGAAACTTTATTGAACCGCGATTATGGCATGTTTGTGTTTCACGTCAAGATTTTCTGTTTTGTGCTTTTTTTTGGGGGGGGGGAAATAATGGGGATTGAGNATGTTCCAGTATTCAATAACCAATTTAGTTGTTTTGTTTTTAAATTGCGTTTTCCTTATGGGATAAGGAACCCCGTGTGTGTGTTCACCTAGTTAAATAATTCGAATCCAAAATTCATTTCGATGAATGCCCTGAAATCTCATGTGCTCTTTTGAGTTCCTAAATACCCTAGAATTTCATTAATTAATTGTTCCACTTTTTAGGACAATTAGGCGCCCAACACTCAAGACTTCCAACGTTTTGACACCTGGTTCTTTCCTCATTGTTAAGTCTCATTTGATCACAATTAGGTATTCCAAAGCGGGATCTTTGATCAATTAATTAATTCGTCGTCCCGTCTTATTACAATGTATATTATAATGAGACGGGATGTTTTCTGTAATCAAACTGATTCACTTGTCAATAATAATCACCTCTACAGAGTAGCTTCCTCGGCGCTTGTATGAAGCACAAGTAAAATCTCAAAAATACACCATTCTTTGACGGTATGCGATCATAAAGAAAATATCAATCGTAAACAATATATGAGAGAGAGAGAGAGACTGAAAAACTATGTGGTTTATACAATATTATAACATGTTTGTGTTTCTGCATTTTTGTAAACATATTTTGTGTTTATATTCTGTTAATATCATGTTTATTTATCCTGTTATGTTTAACAGCACATGACCATGGCCTTCTTAGTTACAAAGCCGTACCATTGAGTTACATTGTGAAGTTACATTGTGCGGACTAATACCCTCCTACACAGAAGAGTACGCCTTAAAATTTTCTCTTTATTTCACTATTGATTTTTAGAGTTTTTTAAAATTTGACCCAGCTGTAATAATTATTTTACGGACTTTCATATTTTAAACGAGACACTTTGAGAACATTCTTTTAAAAAATGAAGTGTGCATTTTTTTAAATGAATTTTGAGACATTGTAACCCATTTGCTTTCTGAAATTATCAAATGTCTTATAGCATTTTTCGTCAATTATTTTCTTTAAAGTGGTTTTGTGTTTTTACTAAGTTTGTGACTGTGATGAAAATATAATTTTCGTCACACGTGTTGATAGAGGGAGTACCTGTGAACTTACGAGAGACTTTTTGAAAATACTGTTTAGATTTTTAGTAAAGTTTAAGAGTATGTACATAAGTGTAGGAAATTCCTTTTATGTGACCAACGAAGCATTTTTATATCAACTAGAAAAGTGTTGCACAGCATAATCAAAAGCAGAGAATATTGCTTCGTTCCACATGAATTATTGATATATTTAAAGTGGGTATCAGATTTGGTTTAAGCTTTTTGATATTGATTAAATTATCGTAAAAATATATCACAACAATTGTATTACAAATGTAAAAAGTTGATATATTGATGATTGTGATTATGTTAAAGTACAGAAGCATTAGTAAATACGATTATTCATTTCATTCGAAAGTTTTTCTTCTAAAATTAATAAAACACACATTTTAAGATTTCTTGAGTTCCATATAATTTTGTACATTCTTTTTTCTTTTGAAATCATTTGCTCTTTTTACAAAATTATTTAAAACAATGTTAACAATAGTCAATACAATAGAATGTACTATACTTTTTGTTCTATCACCAGTTGGGCACAGGAAACCCGAAAATAGATGGATCCGTGACTTGTCCAATGAAATTTTCAACAACACCTTTCTTTGAGACTTGTTGCAAAACGAATTCCTCCGAGTCATTATCACTAAGTACTTTCTGAGCAATTGTAACAACAAAAGAAACACAAGAAACAACATCCGTAATGGGATAACATAATCCACCTCTGTTAGACGTATGAATTAGTGTGTTTCTCTCATTCAATAATGCATTTTCGTCTGCACATACACAGATCTTGCAATAGTCTCATTTCAATTCTTTCATTATTTTGTATAAACAACAACCACTAATATTATACAACACAGGTAAATTATTTTCATCCAAATCTTCTAAATCATCTTCATCTACTGTGACATTCAGTGAATAAGGCACAAAGATATCACTGTCAGCTAAATCATAGTGTTTTACGAAAATATCGTGGTTGTTTTTCAAATAACAATATCCCCCACTTTCTCAGATTTCAATATTATTTTTGAATAACTTTGGACTCAATGTAGTCTCAGTTTCAAAAATCTGTCTGACTGAAATATAATTTCCTCCAGACATTTGTAGATACTTGCTAAATCGATCTTCTGGACAATCAGTTTGCACTCTCCCAAACAAAAAATAGTTAATTTGTATGACGTTTAACCAGTACGTCGCAAAATCTAGTAAGGCAATGGTTGAGTGATGTAATGCAGATTGAGTTTCTCTGCAGAAACCTTTAGTTCCTTCAGTCAGCTATGCTGGAAAACAGCTCATAAATTCTATGTCTTGTGAATGCTTTGTGAGAGGTTTCTGATATTTATTTCCAAGTTTCTGTCCTTTCAATGCCATCTTAAAGTACATACCAACTCGATGAAATCGGCTGTCCCTTTCGAACTTTCGACGCCTTTTTTTACCTAATTCTCTTAATGCAGCTACATTCCCACGATTAAAAACGTCTAGGGCAAGCTTAACACTCTGGCGTCCCAAAGAAGATGGGTATAAAGATTTGAATGTAATCGTTCGACCATACTTCAGCAATTATATTTCTCAAGAGCATTAAGCGCTTGTAATGAAGCCACACACTCTTCGTTACCATTACCGAAACTTCTATATGTTAACCGCTGATTTTCTTTCATGTTGCCAGTTATTTCTGACACATTTTAAAAGATGAACAGTATCAAATATGAAATATAATGGTTTGTCTATATCAGGACGTTCTTCACTCTTAATTCAGGAGGAACAGAAAAAAAACCCATTAACTTTCTGTTAATGGGGTTGTCTGTAATAACACCAAATACGTGGAAGTTTGCATCCAGAAGTTTTGTTGCATTGGATTCTTGCACTGAAATCTTGTTCACCGAAGTTCCCTAGTTGTACACGTAGGGATCCGTAGTGCGAGGTAGTTCTCGAACAAGTCCGGGCGGCGAAGTCATCCTGAGGTGGAGTTACCGGGTGGCGTGGGGTGCGGCTGGCTCTCGAGCATGGTCGTCCTTCGGCGATGAGGCGTTCTCGGGCCGGTTGAAGTAGGTGTGACGGTCTCTCGGTCCTCGGTAGTCGTCCTGGTGTTTGTTTAGCAGGAAGTTTGGAGTTGAACAGTCGTAATATGATTTTTTGGGAAAAGAAACTGTATTAAAACATTTGACAATTTAGATTGTCTTCCGAATTATGGTAATTTATTCCTGTGTTTCGGAGAGAACTTGTTCAAGGTTTTTCCCTCCCATACTACGTTCAATGCCGTTGGCTGAAGTTTGTTTATCAAAACATCACTATCTTGCTCGTTGCGTAGTACAGATAATGCCGTTTTAGAAATTTTTTCAGAATTCCTTTCTGGCGTAATCAATACAGTGCAGAGAATAAGATAGTCCATTTTGAGTACACAAAAATCAAGTCATCACCCATTGTCTTTCGAATGTAAAGTGTGTAGAAGCACCTTTCTACATATACAACAAAACACGTACCTTAAATACGTATATGAAGAACTCCCTCGTGTATCTCACACATAGAGAGGTACATGTTGTCATGTCGAACCAAATGGCGCCATACTGTTTGCGCTGTTGTCATGACGAAGTTTCAGCTACGTAAGATCCATGACCGACGAGATACACCACAGAATCTCTACATACGACGAAAAGGGTCCCTATATTGTATACGTTAGAAGACTCCATGACGCATTCGGGCCGTGTGCACTACTATTTTGTACGTCGTCTATTTTGTTAAGAAAATTCAAGAACATCAATAGATGAAACTCGAGCTAGTGTTACGTCGCCAACGTCGTCAGTTGTCAAAGTTTAGCTTATGGCAACGGCACCTCGCTCAGCCAGTACGACGAAAAAACTGGTCGAGTGAACATCGAGTCCGATTTAACCTCAAAACCAGTTACCAAGCTCTGCGAATAATTCTATGTTGAAACTCGGCTCTGTGAGATAGTTCTATCTTCAAGAAATCGCCTTGGATTTGTGAATGGATTATTTTCATCACACAAACGTCGAAATATTCTATGTTCAAGAAATCGCCTTCGACCAGTGATTGAATAATTTGCATCAGACAAACGCCGAAATATTCTATCTTCAAGAAATCGTCTTCGACTTGTGACTGAACAATATTCATCATACAAACGTCGAAATATTCTATGTTCAGGAAATCACTTTCGACTGGTGACTGAATTATTTTCCAACTTCGAAGAACCACGAGGTTCTATCTCGTGGACTGCAGCGAAGTTAACTCTACCTTCGAAACCCCCTCGCACGCTCAACGGTGGAACTAACTCCACAGTCCGAGGACATGACGCGCCATCCTACGAGGCCACGCAGAAGCTTAACAGCAGCGTCGCCACGCGCTGAGATATCGTACTTCATCGGCTAACTAATTCGGGATTGACCACCAGCGACACCATCTCGTGACGAAGAAGAGAACTTCTTCAACGACAACCTACTTACCGGCAGTCATGAGTCAGACGAAATAAAAGGCGCCATTTACGGAGTTTCTTTCTAACGCCTGGTCATTTATTGTTTAATCATGTCATTTATTGTTTAATCACTTGTTCATATCAATCCTGCATAATAAATCTTGTCTGTTCAACCTGTGAGTATTTATTTTGAAGAGGTAGAACTTTATTGCGAAGCAACCTCAGCACTGAGATATGTGAAGCAATAAAAAATCTTCCCCGACAAATGGAAAACAGTGCATATTGACATTTAACAAACATAGTATTTAGATAAATGTAACCATGGGTTTATACAGACGTTTTATACAGTGGTTCATTCACTGGAAAACAGCAGAATGGGTTCAGCTTCTGAGAAAAGATAAAATATAGAAAAATAATAGAAACTATCGGTTTTTAAATCGATATTTTGAAACTGCAACAATCCTTAGAAATTTCAACAATGTACTATACTTTTCTTTTCACGACAATGAAAGTTTGTATTATAATTAAGAGCTTCCAATCTTAAATAGTTTTTGAGTTGCAGTGGAACTCTTGATATAACGTACGTATAACAGTCGACAGTATTTAGCACTCCCAACACTAGTATTCCGACTAGCGAGTTCAATAATAGAAGAAGTCTGGATTCTTGTTAAATTTGACTCTTCTGCCAGAGCGAGTTACAATTGAAGGTGATATTACATTTACATTTGTGAGTGCATCTTCATTTAAAGAATTGTTCGTGAAATGATTATTTCATGTGGTTCTGCGGCGAAGAATGCAGATTTAACTCTGTCAGCACTGACGCGTAAGTGTTTATTATTTACCAGAATATCCATAGTTTTATTGTCCTGTAAACGAGTCAATATTTTAAATGGACCATTGTAATGTGGAACCAATGCTTTCTTGAAATGGTTATTACGTAGAAATACATGTGTTGTTTTTTTCATTTCGTTGTGAATGAATAGATGGTTTTTTCTTTGCCTTGGAGTGACCGGCATATGATTTGTGAGATTTTGTACATAACTCATTGAAGATTGACTTACTTTCTTATCATATTCATGAAATAGGTCACTGGGTAGCGCAAGTGTCCTTCCGAAAACTCGATCTGCTGTCGAAGCGTTAAGTTCTTCCCGGAAAGCTGTCCGAAATCCCAGCATGACTAATGGTAATGCTTTTGTGCATACAGTGTCGTGTGACATTAACGCAGCTTTTAATTGAATAAAGGAATCTTTCGATTATTTCGTTAGACTGCGGGTGGTATGCACAAGTCCTATGTCGATTAATTCCGCGACGTTGCAATTATTCTCTAAACAAACATCCGTCGAATTGCGGACCTTGGTAAGTAATGATCGTTGAAGGAACACCATAGCGTGAAATCCAGCCGTGTAAGAGCATCTCCTATCAGCGAATTACTTCAGCCCAACGTGTGAAGCGGTCGCTTATCGTGACGGCATATCTGAAACCTTCTGATAATGGAAGTGGTCCTACGATGTCCATGTCTATAATGTCGAACCTTTACTCTGGTGGTTTGAATGTAGATAGTGGAGTGACCGTGTGTCGTTGGGTCTTGTTTTATTTTTTTACATGATGCGCATGACTTTACCCATGTTTGTACACTCCCAACGAATGTAGATAGTGGAGTGCCTAGTCGAGACCGGGCCCAAAATAACTAATTTAATACACCGTTGTGTTGATTTGATTCCAGGGTATGACAGGTTGTGTATTTCTTCTTAGAAGTAGGGGTACGACGGGCCATCCCTCCTTGTCACACAGTAAGGTTAGATCTGAATTTGGAATTTCCTCCTTGGAGTATATATCCGGTTTTGATTGGAGTAGTTCATTTATACTAACGTCTTCCCTTTGAAGAAGGGCTAATTGTTTCTTGCCATCGAGCAAAGTAATTGCTTCAATGCGAGAGAGTGTGTCCGCCACTACGTTATCGTCTCCACTGATGTGTTTGATTTCTGTAGAGAACTGTGCGATGAATTGGAGTTAATTCAGTTGTTGCGGTGGAAGTTACTCGCATTTTTGTTTGAAGGCATATACTAATGTTTTGTGATCAGTATAAATGGTTACGTTGTAACCTTGAAACCAATGTGGAAAATGTTGTACACTGCGAGAAGTTCTCGATAATACACGGGTCTCTGTGTTTGTTTTGAATTTAGTTTACTACTGTCGGGGAAGATTTTTTTATTGCTTCACAAGTCTCGATACGGAGATTGCTTCGCAATAAGATTCTTCCTTTCCAAAATAAATACTCAGAGGTTAAACAGGACAATATTTATTATGCAGGATCAATGTGAACAAATAATTGAATCGCAAGCAAACAATAAATAACACCAGGTTGACAACACAGGCGATAAAAGTTCTATGAATGATGCCTTTTTTCTCGTTCGACTCACGACTTTGGGTAAGCTGGTTGTAGAGGTTAATGAAGTTCTCTTCCTCGTCACAAGATGGCACCGCTGGTGATAAATCCTGATGTAGCTAGATGATAGCGTTGAAGTACGGTATCTCGTCACGTGATGGTGCTGCTGGTTAAGCCTCTGCGTGGTCTCGTAAGAGGGTGCCTCGCGTCCTCGGATGGTTCCGACGCTGATCGTGAGAGGGCGCTTCGTGGACTCTTGGAGATAGAATTAATGCTGCTGCAGACCGTAAGAGAGTCTCGTGGCTTTTGAAGATAGAATTAATTGTCACAGATCGGACGATTTCGCATAGCTGGATTTCTTTGTTGAGGTTATTATCGGAACCGACGTTTACTCGTCAAGAGAATCCGTCGTACTGATTTTACCGTCGTAGCTGTTGCTATAAACTAAACTTTGACAGCTGACGACGGTAGCGACGTAACACTGGGTCGAGGTTCGTCTATTGAACCTTTTCTAGAAGCTTCTTAATAAACTGACCCGTGTTCTCGAAGTTTCTTAACAAATAGCCGACATACGCTTGATGGAGTATGCGGCCCGTGTGTCTCATGGAGTCTGCGAATGTTTACAATGTAGAGTCTCTCTTGCGGACGGTGCGCATTATTCTGGCCTTGGATTTTGAGTCTCCGATACTTCGTCTTGACGACGGCATAAACAACATGGCGTTTACTGCTTTGGCGTAGCAACATGCATATCTTATGTGTTAGATGCATGAGGGAGTTCATCATATACGTATTAAGGTACGTGTTTCGCCATATATGTAGCAAGGTACGTCTACAACTACCAAAGAAAGAAAGTGGTTGCCAGTTGTTGTTTACCTTTTGCTGCAGACAGGATCCTATATGCGTTGACGATGTATCTGTGAATAATGCCATTTGTTCGTGCTGCGAGGCTGTCTTTGCAGGCATGGAATGCTTTCAGGAGATCGTCATTCCATGGGAACGATTTGTTCCCGTTTCTCTTATCTCCCAAAATCGCATCTATGAGGGCCGCTTGATGTGTAGCCTCATTAGGGATGAACCTTGATGTGTAGCCGCATTAGGGATATAGCTTAGAACGGAATGTTTGCACAGAACAGAATGCAAGCTTGGTCGGGAGCGATGTTGCTAGTCCGATAGCTTGGAGTAGACTAAGGTTGCCGCAATGAACAACCTCTCATTGTTAAGTTATTTTAATATTGGTCTAGGTCTTCTATTTTAGGATTCTGGTCTTGACTATTACTGTTATGGTATGTAGCTTCTGCTACAACTACTTTAAACTGCTTCGTTTAGTAAGAGACTAAAATTTGACAAAAAATGGGGGCCATTAACAATGACTATTTCTTGGATCATAGGCAGATTTGCTTCTTCCAATGTCTTGTTGGCGAAAATGTAATTCACAAACCTTAAAGATATCAATTTATAATTAGCAAAGAAAACTACATATTTAGTATTTTGAGAAATTGCAGTCATGAGACACACGGAAAAAGTTCAAAATGTTTGCTAAATTCTGAGCTTCACAATCAAAAAGTAGCCGGATACATTTCACAAACATGAATGGGTACTGATGAGGTTTTATAGCCTATTATTACTTATTTAATATGGTATTATCAACAATTACCAGAAATTTAATATAGACAATTTCTTAAGAACTGAAATACATACCACAGACAGTTTTGTGGAAATAAAATATTCTCGATGAATTCCTTTGATCCATTTTATCCTGAGTTCTTCGTCCTTGGGGGACGTAAATCACTCACTTTCGGTCCTTTTGCGTAATTTCCCTTGCGCGAAAGAACGTAGAAATTTCGAGGCATTATTCTTCACCCGTTTTTAATAGTTTTACATAATAAACACGCTGTTAGCAAAAGATCAAGGTCAGAAAACAATTTACCGTAACAAAACAAACAGGGATTATTCCTCGGCATATCGGCCGCATAGCAGTGACGTCACTACATATTTTCAATCAGTGGTATGGTCTTATCTAAAGTGGCCGTGACATGGTCCTTTCCTATCGAGACAACTGAATTTGAAGTATTTACAATAACCAGCGTGTGATGGCGCTGTAGATTGATGTTGCCTAGAGACCCTTTATTCCTAAACATAGGGTCTCTAATGTTGCCCAGAGTGTGTCTGGAGAGAGTGTGGCCGATGCGCGTTACGTTTTTGATTGACAGCGCCATTTTTCCTCCAATGCGGAGCGAATTTAAAATTCCAATATACATTGCAATTGAATTCATTCAGTTCGTCATCTAAATGTATATCATACAGCAAACATCCTAAAACTCGAGAACCACTTATTCGATTTTTGTGATTCACTTTTTCATTCCTATATATGTTCTCACATACGTATCTTAGGTATCATAAGTAATAGGCAATAAAGATAATAGACAATCAAGACGGGGGGAAAATCAATCTTCGGAGAGAGATTATTGCATTTGCTGCCTAAACGGTTAGAGATAGGTGGTAACAATGAAATATAACGATGGCAATATTGTTCACCTCAAAGAGTTCTACGAAAAAGTTCGTGATAACATGTCTATCTACAAGCGTTAACCAAAATTATTGAATAAAGGTTTCAAAATAGACCTGTTAAAATACTTCAACTTAAGAGAGTAACTCGAGTAGATAAAAATGAATCATAATCCAATTAAATGGATTCTGTTTTGTGCATTTAAAAAGGATGAAAACTGTCTTTAAATCGTAAAATTTGCACAAATAGTTTAGATTTTACAAGCAGTCGCGGCCGCCGCCGCTGTCCCCATCTTGTGTTGAGGCAAGTATTTGACTAGCGCGCTAACTTGTGGTGCATCACGTGAAACAAACATTTTCTACTTACATTAGTGTACTTGAATCATGCGCCACTTTCACTGAAACATGGCGGATCTCGGTGGTGGGGGAAGACCGGCCACACACTCTCCAGACGCTCTGATCACGCATTGCGAATCCCGGATTGAACTTGATTTGTCCTTATACAGGGAATAGTAGTTGTAAAGTTGAGGAATGCTTTTTAACATCCCACAACATTCAACAGAGAAAATTCTGAGTTAGACTCCATTGACTTCAACAACTTGGACAAAGTGTTGAACAAGAAAACTTGCATGTTCATCAGAAGTCACGCTGATTACAAATGTTTGGATGCAAGCATCTCAATGCATTGGTTTGCCAAAGTGTTTTTAAGCTCAAGGGAAGGAATATGTGGAGTCTTAAACCATCACCATGATAAACATGCTTCATATTCCTTCCCTTTAAATCCTTGATTTGTAAAGCGAACATATCAAGAAAAGTGTATTGACAGCAATGACCTCCGAGTTCACCCTCTTTCCGACCGCCTAAGAATCGACTGCAGCGAACAGCCACCGAGCAAGAGCATCAACAGTTACCGGTAGAAATAAACAACAGTCAGAATATGTTTGCCTCGTATGGTTCTCTGCAGAAGCGCCACCGACATGATGCTAGATACCTTAATCGTGAATCGACAGTCGTGACCACAACTTTAGAACATGCAATGCCTAGTAACAGCGATCCATGAAGTTAGCCGAAATGGATGTTTTATTCTCAACCAATTCCAACGATCTTGGGCTTAAATAAAAGATCTGACTTTACTCAATTTTGTTCAGGCAATTTTATACTTTGCTCACCCACAGTTTTTTAACAGTTGATCAATGAAAATTTTTAGACATTTCGGCGAGGCGTAAAACCAGTTAATTGATCTCCGAATAACGAAACTATTTTTAAAGATAACTGAAGGCTGCTTATATTAGCGTCGAAGCCATAGTTTTCGAGGTTGCTACATATAAACTGCCCCACAAAATTGTATAACCATATCCTCCTGGGCAACACCAGGTTTAAGCATCAAATATCTTTGTATTCAACGACATGACTATCAGTTTAATAACATTCCGTTCCTTTAAAGTGTTGATTTTGTAATATAGTTAATGACTCAAAAATAATAATGAATTAATTATAACAGTAATCCTACATCATCACGCATTTACCTCTCGAGAAAAGCCGTTGTTGTACTGACAGAGTATTTGAGCTTGTATTTGTTGTGTTGGTACCGAGGTGAAATTCAAATTACGCGCTAATTCTTTGCCGGATAGGTAACAATTGCCGACGTGAGTGCGTAATAAACAATGTTGCTGTTTTTTATATTTTATTGCAAAATCAAACTATTGCACTCAAAAGTAGTGGATTAGAAAAGTCAGGGAGGTCAAAACATATCGATAAAAAAAGTTTCATTATTCCGAAATCATATCAACAGGTTTTACGATTAGCCGAAATGTCGAGAATTTAGAAATGTTTTCATTAATTAACTGTTTAAAAAATAAGGGTGAGCAAAATTGAGCAAAGTCCGACCTTTTATTTAAGAAGTCAGACTAATTTATCAATGTCGTTGGAATCGGTCGAGAATTAAAAATTCGGCTAACTTGCCGGGCTAAATTCTCATAGCTCCTTTGGCGCGAGCTGCGATTCGATGCAAGTCACTTATTGGTGGAGTAGGGAAATACGTCACAATCATGTGACCGACTCCAGCTGATTGGAAGCGCTTTGAGAAACGGCGCTTAGTTTTTTCCGAAAATATGAGAAATTCCGCATATTTTCTCTGCCGGCAGTTCTCTCTCGATTAAGGTCACTACATGATACGAAGCGTCAGCGCTGCGTCTGCGAGGCGTTATCGGTTGATCAGAGACTGTACTGACCCTGTGCGTGATTGATGTGTACGTCATTAAAATGATTTTTAGTTGATGTGTAAGAAATCTCTGCGCTTCAGAACAGTAACGTATGAATTGCTTGACCAATTATTTCATGCGGTTCAATTATTATCCCTACCGGCTATGGCACGTAACCGGAAAGATAGCGCTGGCTCAACCACCGTTGACAGTTATCGTAAACAAATAGGTACGTACGACTGACGCACCTTTTATCCCTGAAGTCTTAACACGATTTTACATAGAACAATTACAAAAAAAATCTCAAAATAATTGTTAATTTTCGGATGTATAATCAATATGTTAATTGGGTCATCAATTAAAATTTTAAGGTATGTACATAGGTTCTACACATGTATGTGCATTCAGTTGTAATAATTTTTGTCAATAGTTGCCTGATGGATGTAACGTTGTGAAGAATATTTAATCGAAAATAAATTGAGTCTGTAAAAGTAAGGTCATGTAATTTAATAATTTGGTTTATACATGGTTATAAAAAAATTTTCCGTCAGTTGATAAAATTATATTTTAACCTTACACTGTATGTAATCATAATTTATCCTGTCTCATTATTTCACCAGTATATTTGCATAATAAATGCAAAGATAATTCATTTAATTCACTTTCTAACAATTTGTATCCTAGATGAAAAAGTATTTTTAGTTTGTAAGTGAAAATTCAAGAATCTGTTTTTCTATAATTTTCATACCCAATGATTCTTATTTCATCATTAGTTTTTTTGCTCTCTCATACCTAGTGCATGCTACTGACAATGGCTATGTAGATGAAAAGGCCTTTTAACAAAAATTAAACCATAGCAACATGTTTCATAATTTATCATTCTTTATTAATGTTTTATGCAAAAATAACTATATAATTTTATATATTTCATTAATTGTCCATAAAACTGAACTAACAGTGACATATAATGTGAGGATTCTTTCCTTTAAAAGCTATACATAAATGAAATCAGTTGGAATAATGTGTCTTGTTTTCATAATAGCCAAATATGACACCAAGAAGAGTAAGGTCGCATTAAAAGAAGCAAAATTTAAATCACAGAAGAAGGAAAATGCAAGTTCACAGTACAAGGTACTTAAATTCTTCAAGGAAGGACTGTCAAGTATGATTTTATTAACATGAATATAAAGAGAGAGAGACTACTTTATATGTATTTTATTATTACCTGTAGCAGTTTCATTGCTATGACAAACTATGTATTGATATTAAGAGCAAATTACAATTTTCATTATTGACTCAAAGTGGATGGTTGCTAATATATTTATATATTTTATAGAAGTTGGTCTTTTATGGGCCTAGGATTAATGAGGCCAGGGAACTTTGGGTGGTTCTAAGGAAAGAAGCTATCAACTCAACGATGTTTTTCCCCAGAATCACCAAAATTTCATTTATTGTTTTTACTTGATGAAACACTCCAAATTCTCATATTTAAATAGATATGATAGTCATACTACTTCACAAATTAAAATGGATAATTTTTAAAGTAATTAATATTGTCAGAAAAAAAGGATCTCTTCAAATTTGAACTCATTATAAAATGAATAACTAAAATAGATAATGTCATGATCAAGTGTTTTTATTTTTATTTTGCATAAGTAATTATGAAGGTATTTTATTTTTCAGGACATATTTATTATGATTCTAGTAATGATTCTGGCAGGATCGGGTATTTATCTTGCCCTATATGCAGCTTTATCAACCAAAGAAATAAGATCTCAAACATGGGTGGACGCATGAAGGACAACTTGCCTTTGACTGCTACAAGTTCAATAAGATACAATCAGATCTTATACTAAGGGTTCTATACATATAATGATACAAATCTTAACAAACTGGGGATTTATTTGTACACTGCAATTATATACATGACAAACAATTTCTTAAAAATGATTTCATGAAATAATGTCTTAAATAAATTAATGAGAATGAAAGGAAACATTCTTTCCATCATGTATCAAATGATGAAATGTAAAAATTCAAATATATCATTTTTCCATTCATCATTAGGATAATTTATTGAATTATCTTTGTAATCTAATGAAGGTAGAAATCTAAATATCACAGAAATAAATTGTCATTTTTAACAAACATACATAAAAATTTAATCTTTATTGTTAATTTGTCTACAACACATGCAATGAAAATACTAGTTAATTTAAAAATCTGAGATGCAGTAATATGCTTTATGTAAAAATAACAGAGCTGATAAGCTGGTAACCAAGATATGATAAGCCATTATTTCAATTACAAACAATTTCATTTATTGAATGGCAGGTTTTCTTAAAAATATACATTAACTCGTGTACAAAACTTATTTTATTTAATTTTCTTCCCCATACTTTAGAGTGAATAAGCTTCCTTTCACTGCTTTAGAAGGGCTACTAGTGTCTAAAGGGGATATTATTTGCTGCTATTCTAAGAATTCGATGTTAATACCTCAAGTTCTTCAGTTAACAAAGAGAGAAACTTGGGGTCTTTGATGGTGTGTTTATGATAATTTTCTTTTATAAATATTGTCTCGAGTTCAACCTTGCAAAACTGGTTAATTTTAATTTCCAGCAAAGGAAATATGTATATAAAACAGTTACAACTTATTTCCTTGTGACAAAGGAACATGATGATAAGATGTATTATTGTTTATAAGTTATAAAAACTTGATGAGAAGTTATAATGCATTTAACATATTTTTAAAAATTAAAGGGGAAGATATTGACATAGAAAGAAGGAAAATTAAAATATGTGTTATGTTTTAATGTGTTTTCCTACTTAAAGACTGTATGCATATAATTGAAAAAACTGTATTTACATAATTTACATATTAAACTCATTTAAAATAGTTCTATTTTATTATTACAAAACATTTGTAATACCATATAAAGAATTAAATACTTAAGAACCTGTACATCACTTGCACTGGGGAATGTTAACCAAATATTCCTCTGAAAAATTATATAAAATAAAACTGCTACCTATTATTGAAATACAATTTCACAACTACTTGGCTATTTTAATTATTCAATAGGTGACTGACTTTTCCTTATCTCACACAGCTTAGGATAATCCACAAATTCTGTACCATATATCATTATTGTTCCAAATGTAACTGCAACCATTGAACCCCAGAAGAGTAGATACAGAAGGCTCTCTGTGGTATATTCTGGGGAAAAAAATAATTAAACAAAATTTCATGCTTAGCAAACTATTTCTTGCCAATACATTTTCATCTGCATTCATGCTTCTACAGACCTTCAACAACATTAAATATTGATGAGAATATAGTAATAGTTCAAAAATTCTTTAAGCTCAAGAAAATTTCTACCATCACTTCAGCATATTCCCTTCAATTTCACCTATACCATCACAATGTCATTTTAGTACAACAAAGGATCAAACTGATTGATTTGACAAATACCAAAAAGGAATGTAAATTTCTACTAAGTAACTCTGTAAACATCACTTTACAATTATAGTAATTTTTAGAAACTACACAATTATAATAATTTTAGAAACAGACCTTACTTAGGTGCTTTAACTCACAGATAGAGATATCAATTGAAATACACACAATCTTAATAATGATGAATGAATGAACTCTAAAATGAATAAAGACATCTCTTCCTCTCCAAGAATATACATTAATTTAAGTTGACATCTCAGCAAAAACATTTCCAAGGAATAAGTTGCCCTTACAGCTTATTAGTCAGCCATGCATGAGCAGATATCAGCAGCAGATGAGATTGCACAAGCGACTTTGGTTAGCCAAATGAGGTCTCTTGACGCCCCTAAATGTACAGTGCAATCTGCAACACTTTGCACCCTGGGATCCATCAGTGGATCAGATCCGCTAGTTAGAGGATCAAACCCGGCAGATTGAGGTCTGTCAATAATATAGATCTGGCAGATCCAAATCTTTAATCAGGACAAGATTTTTGATACCGAGGCAGATTTCCATCTTGTACTTAAACAAATGGTGTCTCTTTTGTGAACTCATAAAATGGAGCAGCGAGACAGGAAAAAAATTATTGCCTTTATGGGAGGTATGGTCTTGGTAAACAAACAATTAAAACAAATTAATTAATTATTTGCTGAACAGAAAGTATATTGTAAAAACAAATTTTCATGTGTTCAAATGTATGTCATTTCTGAAAATTATTAGCTTAATCCTACTTTTTCACAATATCAATTTTACAAAAAACTTCAATTTATGGTTATTTCCTTTCAGATGGGTCCTCTGAAGGCTTTGCTTTCTGGGTCTTTTTTCTTTAGACCCACCACTGGCTTTGTTACACTTTAATATTATTCAAAGAAGCTAATTATGACAAACCTTGCATATCAGAAATATTAATTACAAAAATTCTCATTTCAAATTTACGCAGAGAGACAGAAAAAATATTGATTATTTACAATAATATTTTATAACACATTTGTGTGCTTTTCTGTAAACAAATTATGAGTTAATATTTTTGTTAATATAATGTTCACTTTATGTTAATATTTGTTGTTACTTTGCTACACTTGATGAACATCCCAATCAATGGTCAAACACTGTGTAAAGGAGAAATCTTAGTAAATTTTGTGGATTGTCCAAATAGTCATTTATGGTATTGAACTCTTTCCGAATATTAAAAAAAAAACATTGAATGTATTGTTTGTGATTTTGCAAGTGCACATTTTATATGAAGTCCCCTGATGAAAATAATTGAAAATATGGATGAATTTGATTTATTAGTGTCTAAAAAGCTTCTACAGGTTTGTCAGTAGTATTTATTTAACTTAAATAAATATGTAGCTGCTACATATCACCTTTGAGACTGTTACATTCCAGGCAGGGTAATTCCACAGATCTCTTCCAGGATCCCTCAGGGGACTTACATCTAGTAAGTACATGTTTGGCAAACACGGGGCCCCAATCTGAGTCTGGCATTACTTCCACTTACTGGTGCTAAGCTCCTTCCTTTTTCTTTCCTGAGCTTCCTTGGTCACCTCTTGTTCTTTTCTATCCCGACGCTAGTAGGTTGCAAGGGCTAGGGTTTTTTTTTAATGCTCCTCGTAATATATGTTTTGATATGTTGTAATTCAGGAGGTTTTTAGTGGGTATGGTTGAGTCATTTGGCAAGTCCAACACGTGGGGAGAGTAATGTTGGCTCTCCTTAGTGCGTAACTGCATTTTCCCTACCTATACTGAATTTTAGGGCTCTAATGACCTCAATGTCAACAAGCCATAAAGCCCCACAAAAAAAAAAAAAATCTTCCAGGAATCACTTCATAGGGGAAGAAATGGCAGACCTAGTCTACCAGATTTTTGCACCCAACCAATCTTGTTCAAACGAACATCATTCATCTCACCCACAAACACAAATTTTTCATGCCCATATAACTCTGAAAACCCAAATCTGCCACCAATATCTGCTCGTGTATGGCCAACTATTGATGCTTTGCTCAAAATGTGTAGATTAGTGCCTCCTCCAGGAAACATCATAAATTGCTCTAACAGTTCTCAATTATCACCATGGAGTATAGATTCATTACATTTTGTTTAGGAAAAACTTCCTACAACTATTTTAATTCCTACCTCATTGAAGTGCCCTAGAGTATTTTCTCTAAATTATCAATTACTTTTTTCCAGGTCTCTCGCAAGAGCCACTAATCTTCATCTAAAGAATACATCATATGCATAATAAAGAAAACATTAGTGGAGAGTGAGGCTGATATCATACATTTAATACTTTATTGTAGTAACTTTACCATCGAGTTCCCAAAGTATTTTATGCCATTTTATGTACAAATAAATCAAACTCATTAACACACATTACAGAGCTAAATCATGAAAGAACAAGCTTACCTGCAGGTGTGACAACATTTGCAAAGAACATAGCAACAGCAACCAGCAAAACCAAAGGAAACTAGAATACAAAAAAATGATAATTAACTTTACTGCAAATTAATTCAGTCATCAAAATTTATAATGAAATAGTACTCACAGTAATGTACTTCCATCCCTTTTCAGCATCCAAAGGACTTTGCTTCGTAACACCTTCTCCATCTTCTATAATATAATGTCCTAAAAATAAATCTATTGAATCCTGTGAATAAATAATTTTAATAGAATGAAACAATGCTTCAAACAAGGAAAATTTAAGTTGTGAAATAATATTATCAAACCTGTCTACATCCATCTGTAAAATTATTCTTGTAGTATCTTGTCAGAGAGTTAATACCATCCCTAAGAACACCCCATTTTGTACGCTTGCCAGTGCGTGTGAAGTCTGTTTTTAAAGCACCAGTTCCAGAATATTCAATACTAATGATATCAGCATTATCAGCCCAAACTTGTTTGAACAACATTTCGAATCCGAGTTGATCTTCTACTCTTTGACCAGTTCTCAAAATTCCCAATTTCTACAGTGATATATTGAAAAAAAATTAATTTGCATACATACATCACTCTTGAAATGTTCTAAGCAGTAAAGGGGCATTACATTACCTCCATGATACGATTTAAACTTCTTCTTGCTAACATACTCTGCACAACATTAGTACGATCTAAGCAATCAATGCAGTTAGTTCTAAAAACTCCATCCTGTTGGGATACTAAAGTACCATCACGAGTCATTAAAAAATAACCAAACTCATCTTGTTCATGAGCTAATCTATTAATCAATATACTTAGTCTTTCCCATCTCATCTGTCGACATTCAGCATGAAAATCAAAGGATTCATACCTGAAAAAGTTCACCATTAAATACTAATACATTAATTCTGCAAATTCAACAACCACTAATTTTAATCTGAAAACACTTTACCTTATGTTGGTATTCCCCAATCTATTCACCATATCATTGTAAGCTTTTTCTAAAACATCTTCCGCTCCTCTATGATCAATCTGGAAAGAATATGAATCTGTTCTAGTTTCATACTGCAAATCATAATCTTCTAAGCATTGACTTTATTTTTATTTAATCAAAGAATCCCCAAGAACAAATTTTAACCTATTTGAACATTAACTCCCGTACATAAGTAAATTGAGGTAACAACAACACAAACAATTCCCCCCACAATATTACTGTATCAAGGATTCCGAAAATTCACACACGGCAACAATTATTTATGATTAACATAAACTGCATTAAAATTTTAAGAAGGTCACACATAATGTATTAAGTTTTTTTAAAGTGAAATAAGTAGAATACTATTATAAACAGCTTATCAACATTTTGCAGTTATAATTTCTAATTACATTCATTTGTGTACTTATTAGGTATTTATCATTATACTAGGTTTGCACTTACTAGATTGATCAGCACTTGTTTTCCATAGTTAAAAATTTGTGAATCGAAATGTCTCGAAAAAGCTTCAGCATGATTCTCATTTATGTTAACACGTGGTTTTGGTTTATACCGCAAATTTGGAAGTTGGTTCCAAAATAAAGGAATTGATCCTCTTGTCTGAAAGATCACAATGATATTATTTTTAAAACACACAAGAAATTTCAAGTTATAAAGCCTCAAAATATTAACACAAAATCACCTGGACAAAGGAACTTTTATCACCATTGAACTCCAGAATTTGTTCAGTTTCAACAAAATTGGCCACATTTCCTTGCAAATCAACTCCTCTAGTGAAGAGTCTAGTTCCAGCTCTAAAGCAACAACGGCGTGAAACAATTGTCCAGGTAAATGCATTACCATTCAGTGAACATTGATTTATCGATATAACTGTTATGTTAAGAAACTATCTGAAAACTATCCAAATAGCAGCTCTATGCCTGAATTTTTTGGAGGAGACATTACAACAAAACACTCAAAATATATCAGTGAGAGCTTAAGTTTCAAATTAGACTTCTATTACAGATATCATTTACTTTGCTACATGTAAAGAACATCACACTATTCTTATATAATAAAGCAAACAATATTATAAGCCAATAATGGCCAGTTTCAAGCAGTCTCCTCTTGATAAATACACACATATACACACCTTGTTTCATACAAAATGGTTTTGTTTACAAACACAATACTCGCAATAGGAATAATATTCATCTTCCGAGTGTCAACCGCACTTTGCCAAAAAGGGTCATATCATTCGGGAGCCATGTACTTTATTACGCCATTGTTGTAGTTACTTTATAAATATCTGACAATAATTTCAAAACTTTTCCTCCATGCTTGTATTATGTCTTATTATTCATATTTAGTTGTATATGTACTCAACCCTGGCACGGTTGTTGAACTACTTTTTATTGTTAGGAGTATGTTGAAATGTTAAATCCGCCTCTGCCTTAGAGCCCTTGATCAGAATTGATGGGATGGTCCCTTACTTGCTTCCAGAAAGTAAATTGGTTTATTATCCTCCACGTGGTCATATGCAGCTTGTACCTGCTTCTTTGACAACAAAGTTTATTTATTTAGTTATAAAATTGACCTCTTAATTTAGTTACAAAAAGTATAATATGACCCTTCAATAATTAATACAAATAAATTCCAAATGGTGATAAGACAATATTGTTAAAATTGAAATGATAGTAGCATTTATTGTCTTCTTCCTTTCATGTCTCCAAATGCAAAACAATCATAGTACTCCACCAGGAACCATCACATTTGAACGGCAAATCATTATGTAGTAAATTACATTCATCATGCTTTCACCAGGCAACTTCACTCAATTTACCTTACTTTTAGAAACTCTTCCCGGACACTTTAATCCCATTTTTCATGAGAAATTTTAGAAAATCTTAAGAAGGAGCACAAATAAATTGATAACATACATAATACCAATGTTAAATTATGAAACAAGGAAAATTACGAGGATAAAGAACCTTCCAACAAAGAACATGGAATTTACAAAATTGAATGCATTTATAGTAAAGAATTATACAGGAGAAACAAAAAGAAATGCAGTACCATCATTAGACAAAAAAATATTAGAGACTATAAAATTTAAACAAATACAGTATAATGAATAAACAAAAAAATAATATTTAATATAAAATTTAAACAAATACTGAAGTCATCAATAGCAGCATACTTTTTAAGGAAAAAAACATTAATTTTAAAATAAAGCAAAATTATAAAGATCAGTCCACAAACAACTTCATTTTTATGTTTGGAAAAGGATTTACTTTGCAAATTTCCAACCCTGATTGTTGAACTTCAAAAGTTCCAATAGAGAAAAATTTGATTGGAAGACACTCCTACCCACCAGTTTGTTTGAATAACTAAACTCTAGTCATGTTTGGCTGAAAATGGGAGTAAAGTCTCCTAAAAATGTTTCTGACCTGATATAAATTCCATGAAATTGTAAGATATAAATAAATAAATTTTATTGTCAAAAAAGCAGTTGCCTGCTTATGACCATGCGTGGTTAACATGATTCATGTAATTTATTTTACTATGAAGACTTCAACTCAAACTATGAAGACTTTACTGTGTGAAATTCCTGGCACATATCAAATATAACTATTTCCAATACAGCAGAGTATATTTGAAATCGGCTGTTTGAAAACAAAGGAAAATAATTCTTCAAAAAAATCTAGAAAAATTCACACCAGGTTTTTACATTTCAAAAACAAACAAGAATTGTATTTACTATATTAACATTTGCTTATTTAAATTTGGTCAAATTGTTACAAGTATTTTCCAGCAACCACTAATTGCTGGAAAATTGATGTTCATTTACTAAAATTTAGGAGGTTCCTCTGTTCATATATATTCATAAATCACCATAAATTACATCATTCTGTATTTTCAAGGATACAGCCATGTAATATAGGTAAACAAAATCTATGCAGCTCTGGCTGATTCGACAATTCACGTAAAAGGAAGTGATTCCACAAAAATCGCTGGTCAGCTCGTTCATGCAGAGGCATCTGGAAAAAAAAAATGTGAAAAATGACAATTTCTCTGGCATTATGGTGCTTTAAAAACTCTATTAATATCATAAATACTTAAAATGCCCACCTCAAGCAAAAGCAAAAGCAAAAGCAAACAAAATTAACTGCTGGTAAGATCCACTATGCAATTTCTATAATGGTAAGATAAGTATGTGATTCCTTCAAAAATGCAAAAGTGAGAACACATACTGTATCTTACAGGAAAATTTAACATTTTGCATTATCCTACCAAATAAAATTTGAAGAGTTATTAGGGTCACAAAGGAATATAAATGAAACAATTTTGTTTCAAGTTAATCTGTGAATTCATCAACCAGTGTACATATCACAAAACTAATACTACCTTCCTTTTTTTTTCTGTGGGGCTTTAGGGCTCGTCAACATCGAGGTCATTAGAGCCCTTAAAACTTGTACAGGTATGGAAAATGCAGTTACGTATTGAGAGCCAACATGACTCTCCCCGCGTGTGGGACTCGCCAAATAACTCAGCCATACCCACTAAAAACCCTCCTGAATTACAAATATCAAAACATATATCATTATGAGGAAAATTTAAAAAAAAAACCCTAGCCCTTGCAAACTACTAGCGTCAGGATCGATAAGAACAAGAGGTGACCAAGGAAGGTCAGGAAAGAGCCTAACACAAGTAAGTGGAAGTAATGCCAGACTCAGCTCGGGGTCCCGTGTTCGCCAAACACGTACTTACTAGATGTAAGTCCCCTGGGGGGTCTACCCTCTTCATCGTCATCATCACCTTCTGCCAGTGTGTCCTAAGAGTACATGCTAATTTGTATCAAGCCTATTACTGCACAAACTCCACCCAAGGTATCAAACCTATTACTGCACAAACCCCAAGAAGAAATAGTCCAAAGCAGAGTTGTACTGCAAATTGGCAGGAAAAGCATGCAATGACATGTTAAGCAAAAAATATACTTCATTGTCAAAAAAGAAGTTGCAAACTACATATGACCACATTGGAGATAATTGTTATGGAAGATGACATGAAAGCTGAAATTGGAAATAATAAAGCATATGCTCCAAATATGACAAGAGAAATGATCGACTATGGTTGATTAACCTTGCTCTTGGCAGAAACATGGATATTAGCAGTACCTCATTCTCGGCAAGTTGAGAATTTAAAATAATAAGGGAAAGGAACTAGAAAGCATAAAAAATTTAGAGGTTGAAAACAATGAACAAAAGGAATAATCAAATGTACATTTTGCCATCAATAAAGCAGCAGACACTACATAATGTTCTCTAGAACATAAGAAAAAAGTGAGATGTGTATAGAACTAGAGACATAATAAAGCATACCAGAGTCCACCTAACATAAATAACAGAATGAATACTGAGATAAAAGGAGAAACAGAGGAAAACTAAACAATTACTAAGAAAGAAGAAATAGGAAAAGGTGGAGGAGGAAATTTAGAGTGTGGAAAATACTCAGAAAATAAAGAAAAGATTGTTTATTGAAGTTTAATGCAGGTATTGGGAAACAATGCAGGGACTACTATATCCTCATTTATCTACTAGAACTACGACTTCAAATTTTGTCATTTTAAAAATTGAATTGCAACAGTTTAAAGGTAACTTTCATTGTTGGTCCAGTACCAAATATCGAGTGTTGGTTTTATTATTTCACCTCCTTGTTGTTTGTAACACTTGTAGAAGACTTGATCTGGCTCTTTTCCAATGATACAAGAAATGAAAGCTTTTTAATGTATTAAAACACTTTTTTGTTAGTGAAACATACTTCTGCAATTTGTGATAATATTTCCCGATTAGATTACAAGTGATGGTATTAAGTATGATTATAATATTTAACATTTTCAGTAACTTTCTCGTTTCAATTCCATTCAAGCATTCTAATAGGTCTACATAAAATAAAGTTTCATTCAAATGAATAATAATATTATCAGAAAGGACAAAAAATTTATGTTAATTAGAAATGTCAATATGCAGAAAAGTGTAGACATTGAAATGTGTGGCCACACTTTATGAAAACAATTACCTTCAAATACCCAAAGTCAGTGACCTTAAATGGAAAAAACAGTGAACTGGAAATGAAGAAAGTATCTGCAGAGAATGTGAGCTTTTAGTTCTCGTTTAAATTAATGGAAATAGAAATGCGTCAAGACTCTCAAAAATTAAATACATCAAACTATATTAATTATACAGGACAAATATATAATTATTGATGTACAGATGTGATGCAGAAGAAAAGAAGAACCTCTCAAAATAAGGGAAGGAAAATCTTGTACACAACTTTTGGAGCAATCAAAGAGCATGGGATCGCTTCCTTAAAACAAAGTAGGAAAAAGTAGGAAACTCCCAACATTATCACAGCAGTTATGAAGACTGGAACAGTACAGGCATCACATTAGAACAGATAATAGATGAGCAGTAAGGCAAGACTTTCTCATAATGCCAATAGAAGAAGACAGAAAGGATGCTGGGGAAAACATGAGGAGGATAATGTTGAAAATTACTTGAAAACCATGATGTTAAGAGGTGTCACGCATCTGAAAAAGATATTAGGGAATGGGCATCTATCATATGCCATGGCTAATTCATATAAGGGCTGCATAGCTAAAGAAAAAGAATATTATGAACCACTATGCATCATCACTCGATTGTTAAGTTTACTGTCATATCCAATAAGACTGAACTAAACATTCTTTATTGATATGTGACTTTTGCGATTTATTTTATTTTGTTGAAGATTTAGTTGATAGCAGTTTTTTTAAACTTTCTATGGTGCATTGCACTTGCATGGAGCAGGATTTAACTATGTTTTGTCTATCCTTTCTGTCAACAAAGTCAGAGTGAAATAGAACATTTCTGCTATACTTCAAGGGAAACCAGGTAACTAGTAGCATATATTCAAATAATATTCTTCTCTACACAAAAGATATTCTTTTAAACCTTGTTTGTCAAAGCAGATCTCATTTGAGGTAGGCACTAACATAATGATATGACCCTAAAATAAACAAATCTTCAAAACACAAACCTTTTAAAAATTTCTAGCATGAAATATACAAAATTTTCATAATTCAAAAATGATACTTGCACTACATCATGCCTGATAACATAGCAACTCTACTACAATCTACCTTCTAGAGGAGAGAAAAGAAATCATACCAGCTTTTGACATGAATCACATACCATTTTACATTCTTCTATCTAGAGACTTTAAAAAAAGTCTTAAGAAACAATTACAAGATCATATTTTTATGACATATCTATTATCAAAAAACTTTGATGAAACATATGACCGTGTAATGCACAAGCTTTGATAATAGTTTAACTTTGAGCATGTATCTATGCCATATACTCTCGTTGAGATAACGTATGATCATATCTCTGATAATATGACTATGGCATAGAAATACGTCATTATCAAAGATATTATCATAGTCTATGACATACAAATAAGATTGAGTAATAATGACCTTACTGAAACTAATTCCCTGCTAATGAATTATGAATAGTGATAGATGATAATTGCTGTCTACTTAGCGTTAACAAAATTAAAACAAATGTTTCCATATTAGTTTACAAGCTGAATACATTGTATCAATTTTATTCTACACAGCACAAAAAGCAAATAGTAAACAGTATTTTAAACAGCAAATATTTTAAGTTACAAATTTAAAATAATAGAAATTTTACCTGTAGAAATTCAGGAGTTGTATTATGCAGTCTTTGAAGAGTATGAGTTATGTCGTAAGAGTATGAAAAATATAAATTTGGAGTGTTTAAAACTTGTTCCACCATTGACACATAAATTTTATTTTGATAAACCTACAAAGAGCAATTTTTCACATTAGTATAGAAGAAAACTATATGTGTAATGTACACAAATAACACTTAGAAAATTAACCTGTTTTTCTGTCAAGTGTAATAATGCTCTGGAATATGAAATAACTTCTGTTTCCACAACTTGCCATATTGTTTGGCCATTTATGGAACCCACTTTCCTTTTCTTCGTTACTAACACAAGGTACGGACCTCCCAATAAATTAATCACTCCAATAACACCACTAACAGGTTTGCTGCTGGACGCTTGAGGAATTTGTCCATGATTTACTAGAAACATTTCAAGATAATAAAGCAGTGAATAATAGAATTTGATACAACATTAATATTATCAGCACCTTCAAAATACTACACATATGAATAGTAAAAGTACACTAATTCTCTATTTTTAGAGAAATAAATTTGCATAGCAAAGTAACAATTACAAATAAAAATAACAGATACAAATATCATAGAAAATGCTAGTTAAGATATATTTAAAATTAATACATGCAACCTTGCTGCTCATCAAGGAACTTTATAAGTTGCACCTTACATTAAACATGAAAGTCCTATGCAAACATTTGTACACACACAAATTAAATTCAATATTCTTGCACAAATTAACATAACCTATCTATGACAACAATATCATATGTTTTTATTGATTACAACACACAAATAATATTCTTACATCTTACCTTGAAGAGATATTTCATGACTCACTCTATCAATTACAAGCAGATCTTTGCCACCACTAATAGCTTCAATGTAAAATTTCTCAGGAGTAATATATCTTTAAAAAATCCACACAATTATTATTGAAATGTATAATACAATAAATAGATTAAATTATATAATTGTGAACTAAAACAGACATAATAATCATCCATTTATACTCACAAAATAAAATCTTCATAAAGATCTGCCACAGAATCCATGCTGACAGACACCATTCAAAAGCAATTACTCAAAAACTTAAAAAGATTGACTAAGTTTATTAAAAATAAATTTTGTTTTAACAACATAAATATTCAAATGATTGTAAATTATTCTCATTGACAATTCTGTAAATCCAGCATAATCACGTCACTTCACACACATCGTACCTCTGATCCTGACCCCACTTGCTCCCGCCCCCCACTCTTCAGCCCACTTGGGTCTGCATCAGACCTCACCAGTCCACAGAGCTTTATCTATAGAACACTTCAACCTAAAAACAATATTAACAAAATAATATATTGTGGTAATGAAATTGAAACCGGTAGGAAACCTTATATATCGTATTTACTCCCAGTAAATTTAACGTGTTCCAGCAACATTGCGTTTATCGATCACAATTAATAAGAACTGAGGGAAATACACTTGATTTAAAATTGAAATTTTTATTATTTTAAAGTTTAATTCGTTAACCGGATATACGGAGATTCAATTCGACAACAGAATTTTATTTATATCAGATCAAGGTTTCAACAAAACCATATATTGCTTCCAGAAGATAATATGTGGGTCGTTAATAGTAATCGGGTAAATACCGCATCAGTACTAGATTTAATAGAATATTGTAATAAAAATATTAACATTTTGAGAGTAATAAATAATTCTCTTTTTTCTTCATATTTTCAGTATTATACTATTGTTACTAGAGTACCCATGTATTATATCATCCTATAGGATAGCTGACGTAAATTTCTTAAAAAGGATATCATGTCTATGGGTATGTGACCTTTATCGTGAAGCTTGACAGCGCAATTTCAATTCTCGGCCCGCTTGATGCTGTCTCTTNCGCAATTTCAATTCTCGGCCCGCTTGATGAGCCTGGAATAGCTGAATCTGATCGTGCCAGTCGTGAATTTAGACCACAGATTACTGACATAGACTTCCGTATGATATAGACCCAGCGGTCTCTGCCGTGGATTGTCCGTGATAACTCGAGACAGAAGATAACAGTGGATTCCATTGGTATCTCAGTGGTTTCTACCATGTTTTGGTATTGCTCTCTCTCACTCGCACATCTTCTCGAAAGAGGGAAGGTATTGTGCGCAATGACTTGGGCACAGCAGTCCCCATTCAAGTCCATGTGCGAGGCAGATAAAGAAACCAACCCCACTGCAAAGCCAGTACATAAACCGCTGGGTCTAGGTCATATTTAAATATACGGAAAATGGTTCAGCGGGGAACTCACAGTTGTGATGACTTTCTTTGACCGACATAGATCTTCGCAGAAATGGAAACGTACCTGTGCCGAATAGGTGAAAAGTGGATTTTTGCCGAATTTTTGAATAAGGGTTTTCTCAGTCAAACACTGATACTTTCTATATGGATGGATAGTTCGATAACTAGGTGGCTGTACCATCATATTTTTGTAACTCGTATGTCATAGTAGCACTAGTAAGTGGGGTTCATTCTTGTTACATTTAATATAACACGATCAAACAACATTGAAGAATTATGTAGATGTGAACAGCAATTTGATGACTGGATTCCCACTCAATGAAGCATGCAGTGACGATGTTACTTTGGTATCGTGAGTACATCCTTTTTCGAGAAAATGAAAAAATGTTTCATGGCATAAATTAAATAGGATTTTATGGTAATGAGAATGACATATAGTCTTGTGATATTAAGTTCACTATATTTTCTTGTTTTTATTCTGCTTAGTAAGTGATCATTATTTTTAATTTCAGGTCTCTGAAGCTCTTTTTCAAGATACTGAATCATATGAAAGAAAACGGATATTAAATGTTATGACTGAAAACTGATATAGTTTTGTCGATCCTACGAAAAGATACTTTTTTGTGGAAAACTTGTATTCCTTCATATTTAAGCTGGTTAGCATTTCTAAAATTCAGTGACCTCAAGAAAATAGGTCGTGAATAAGGAACAAAAGTTGGTTGTTGCACATGATACTACAGATACGCAAAGTAAAACATCAATCAACAGTTTTCTGTACAGCACATGATATATTACTTCCTTTGAATTACTATTGAAGTAGAAAACAAAGTTTGTGGCTTAAAATGTGTCCACGAGTGACAAAATTTGCATCTTTCTATGAAAACAGTGTAATCAAGGACGTTTTTAAAAAGTATATTTAAAGTATATTTGCGTTAAATTACAAACATATTGACATAATATATGTATTATAACTCGCAGCTAACTTTTTATCTTATCTAGCAACTTTTGCTGAAATTTTTGAATCCGCCTCTGCCTTAGGGCCCTTGATCGGAATTGATGGGATGGTCCCTTGCTTGCTTCCGGAGAGTAAATTAGTTTTTTTTCCCCCACGTGGTCATACGCAGTTTGTACTGTTTTTTGACAATAAATTTATTATTATTATGTCTTCTAGCAAATGAAAAAATAATTCAAAAGATATTTTGTCTTCAGAACTTGCTCGTTGTTTGTTACAGATTCTAATCCTATTCACTTTCATTTTAGATCAAATAATTTTAAATTTAATAATAATAATAATAAATTTAATAATTGTCAAAAAAGCAGTACAAACTGCGTATCACCACGTGGAGGACAATAAACTAATTTACTCTCCGGAAGCAAGCAAGGGACCTTCCCATCAATTCCAATCAAGGGCCCTAAGGCAGAGGCGGATTCAAAAATTTCAGAAAAAATTCCTAGATAAGATAAAAAGTTAGCTGCGAGTTATAATACTAATAGAATGTCAATATGTTTGTAATTTTAAGCAAAAA
>NNCF01129011.1:87716-104392 GCA_002313205.1 Laupala kohalensis
TTTTTGAATCCGCCTCTGCCTTAGGGCCCTTGATCGGAATTGATGGGATGGTCCCTTGCTTGCTTCCGGAGAGTAAATTAGTTTATTGTCCTCCACGTGGTCATACGCAGTCTGTACTGTTTTTTGACAATAAATTTATTATTATTATCAGTAACATACGAGTTACAAAAACACAAGAAACAATGGAACTGTCACCTCGTGTTAATGGATCCAACCATCCTTACACATAAATAGAGAAGTGTATCAGCGTTTAGCTGAGAAATGTCGACTCCAATATATATTTCAAAAAGTCGGTACAAATCCGATTTTCACCATTCGGCACAGATACGTTTCCATTTTGGCGTAGAACCAGATAGGTCAAAAATCTTTTATTCATAAATATGCTGACCCGGTTCAGCGTTGTTTCCAATTGTGGAGATTCTGTGCAATTCTGTGACCACTCGTAACCCAGTCGTAACCACTAGATGCTCCAAATGATGTTTGGAGTGGAGTGGGTACGATATATTTCTGGGATATATCCTGATTCTGATATACTACGATGTTCATGCATTGGTGAAGGATGAATGAGCAGTGAGGTAGTATGCCAGGAGATAATTGGTTAAGGATTGTTGGAATGCAAATTTCTTTAACGTGTGTCTTACCGGTCGTGGTGGTAAACTTCTACTAGCACTAGGTGTTCGTGACTTGGTGCTCTGTATTGGAACTCGAGTTGACGTTTCGCGTGGAAATTAATAAATTATATTTTTCTGTGCTGTGTGAACTCATGAAATGAAGTACATTTCAATTCTTGCTTGATAATTTATTTACGCGTACTCGAAGCACTGGAATTGATTGAGTTGGCTTTTATCGTACGGAAGGAAATGTAGGTCTTGATCCAACTTTCCATTACTAGTTGTTATTAACAAAATTCAATGATGGCTGTACACGGAGTGCCTGCCAAACGGAAGGAAATATACAAGTATGAGGCACCATGGCCTTTGTACAGTATGAATTGGTCTGTACGGCCAGACAAGAGATTCAGGTTAGCTCTCGGCAGTTTTGTGGAAGAATACAATAATAAAGTTCAAATTGTTTCTTTGGATGAGGATACTTCGGAATTCAGTGCAAAGAGCACATTTGATCACCCTTACCCAACCACAAAAATTATGTGGATTCCAGACAGTAAAGGTGTTTTCCCAGATTTATTGGCAACAAGTGGAGACTATCTTCGTGTTTGGCGAGCTGGTGAACCAGAAACACGACTTGAATGTGTACTGAACAACAACAAAAATTCTGATTTTTGTGCACCTCTTACATCATTTGATTGGAATGAAGTCGATCCAAATTTAATTGGTACATCTAGTATTGATACCACTTGTACAATCTGGGGACTTGAAACTGGTCAGGTTTTGGGTCGTGTGAATCTTGTTGCTGGACATGTTAAAACTCAGCTGATTGCCCATGATAAAGAAGTTTATGATATTGCATTCAGTCGAGCTGGTGGAGGTAGAGATATGTTTGCTTCAGTGGGAGCTGATGGATCTGTTCGTATGTTTGATCTGCGACATTTGGAACACTCAACAATTATATATGAAGATCCTCAACATACACCATTATTACGTCTTGCTTGGAACAAGCAAGATCCCAATTATTTAGCTACTGTTGCTATGGATGCTTGTGAAGTCATCATATTGGATGTGAGAGTTCCCTGCACTCCAGTTGCTCGTCTTAACAATCATCGTGCTTGTGTAAACGGAATTGCATGGGCACCTCATTCATCTTGTCATATTTGTACTGCTGGTGATGACCATCAAGCATTGATATGGGACATTCAACAAATGCCACGTGCAATAGAAGATCCTATACTGGCTTATACCGCTGCCGAAGGTGAAATAAATCAGATTCAGTGGGGTGCCACTCAACCTGATTGGATAGCCATATGCTACAACAAAGCATTGGAAATCTTGAGAGTCTAAATTTATAAAACTCATGTGCGAATGTCACTATCTGCTATGGGTGTTTTGTAGTGTTTAACTTTGGGTATTGTCGAAGTATAATTATGCTAGGACATATGAAAGTACTGTGTTTCCACTGTTATTATTCGGTTTGATACAGTAATAATATTACTCCACAACCAGCCTGAGACACTCTGATTCTGATGTTTGTGATATGACTTGTAAGTGTTAAAAATAGGTATGTGTTTTTATTAAACTGAGAGAAGGAAATAATAATGTATGTAGAATAATTAATAACAGTAGTTCTGATCGCTATGAATGTATTTGATTACGTGACTTTTTGGTGTGTAATAAAATAGATTAAATTATATTTATATTTTTCTCTGCACCTAAGTACTTTCAATATTACTTTTATTGTTTTTTGGAGAATCTCTATTTCATCTGTAATTTTTTGACTCCTATGATGGTGTCTATTTCAAAATGTTGGAACAATTTTTTTGTTGGGGGTTGGAAGCAAATATTATTTCTTATTAGTGAAGCTATTTACGTCTACCATTATTATCTTTAATTTGTCTATGAAAGTTTGTTAAATTTTATAACTTCTTTTCTTCTTCCCCCAAGTTAGGAGTGTTTCATACTTTGAAATCTTCTAAGTTTGAAGTGATGAGATGATCCAAGGAGATAATGACATTCCTCTGTGCCCTGTGTAGCACAAATCTAAAATTTCTTGGGAGGATTGGGAGATTTTGGTTTAATTAATTCACCTTGATTAATTTAATTGCTCTCCAGTAGAAGATATAATGGTGTCATAATTCAAGGAAACGTGGTAATATTCAAAGTATTAAAATGCAAAACATGCTTATGCACCTGAATAAGTTTTGGGTTTACGTTCGTAGAAGAAGGGGAAAATAATTTTTGTCATTTCAGAAAATTCTGTTACAGTATGCATGAAACTGAACGAAGTATTATTGTCAGCTCACACTGAATATCTGAGGATACTTTCTTTTTTTTCCTGGTAATTTAAAATTTATTTGATTGAATACATCATGTTTGGAATTCTAGCTCTTCATTCAGAATACTGTTCACTATTTTATGTCATATTAAGTAGGGAATTTACTATTGATGCTCTAAATTCTTTTAGTTGATAGTGGAATTATTTCTTAATAGCCAAGATAAATTATAACTTTACTTGTTTTATTGCAGGTAGTGAATAGTTATATATTTTTAAAAAGATTTCTTTTAGTTTTTGAGGTTAAATAAATAAATAAACTTTTATCATCAAAAAATCAGTTACAAACTGTGTATGACCACTTGGAGGACAATAAATTAATTTACTCTCCGGAAGCAAGCAAGGGACCATCCCGTCAATTCCAATCAAGAGCCCTAAGGTAGAAGCGGATTTAACATTTCAGCACACTCCTAAAAATTGTTTGGTTGATAACTTTCTTTGTTACCTAAGTGAATTTCTTATTCTTCTTTTACACCAATTTTTAAAATCACGATTACTCTTAATTTCATTTCGGGAAAGTCAGTCTGGTAGCAGGAAGATGAACTACTGTAGGGAGAGACATTTGTATTCTATGCTTTTGCTAGTTTCGTTAAAGTGATGACTGTACTAGAGACTCGGTGACAGTGTTGAGAAATTGTTGAAATACGTTGGAAATTGGGATTATTTCCTATTCCTTTTATTAATGTAATGATTATACTATAACTATAACATTAATGTAATGTGATTTACTGACAAAAGACACAAAAGGAGATTTTTTTAAAGTGTATTGGAGAATAAAGTTGTAAAACTAGAACCACTCAGTATCTATATCAAGTTTTTATATTGCTGTATCTGTGGATACAATACCATTTTGGGGGCTGTTTGTTCAAAGGAGATGTAAATATCATTAACAAAAAACTAAGATTTTAAAAAGATTTAAAGTAGTATTCCTAAACATTTTGTGGAATAATTCAGTGACTTATATCTCTAGTCTAAGGCTTTATAATAATTTCCATTTCTCATACTTTGAACCGCTTTGTGAAATTACTAGAAAATTACAATTCTAAGAAAACTAATCAGATTCATTATTTTATTACCAACACTAAGGTCAGAATATTGGAATGTTGATTGGTGGAAGATACTACATACAATATGTTGCATTAAACCTAAGTTGGACCTTATCCTTGTGAGTACCAATATTAATTTGATTTACTAGATGCCTGAATGCAGTGATGAGCGTATTTGCTCAACAATGTGTTTAAGGCGATGATTATTTCAATATTACAGACATACCAAGTATTAAAAAGACATTCCCAATAAAAGAAAAAGAAAATATGTGATGGAATAGTTGTATGATTAAAAATGACATACATTGTTTGTGTTATTTCTGCCAGAAACATAGAAATTCAATTACTATATAGAGAATTGTATTAAGAGTAAGTGGTTGATGTCATAAGTACCTCATTGTTGTAGGAAAGGGTGTGTGTGTGTTAACATGACCTACCTGGTCTTTCATACTTAACAGGATCAGATTATTTGAAATACTTGACCATATTGAAATATTTTGTCAATAAAATTATGGATATGTGTTTTAAACAAGAGATTGAACTCAGCTTCATAAAACATAAAATCATAAAGCTTCATAAAATCATAAAGCATAAATAATCATCATTCAAGCAGTCACAGTTAAGCGAGTATGATATTTGATCTTGTTTTCAACAGCCAAGAAATGTCCAGAGGTTTAGCATTGCCAAATTATCAAATTTCTTGAATAGCATAGGGATGCAATTCTGTCAGCTCCCTTCTTTTGTATTGTCTTCTGCCACCAGAGTGAGAAAATGTTGGCCATGCCCCTTCAAATTTAACTAATGTAAGATGAAGTTTGACTTAGTTATATGTCAAACTATTGTTGATCAGAGAGAAATGGAATGAATTGTTTTTATATTTCACAGATTAAAAGGTAACCAAAAAGTTTATGAAAAGGAAAAAATTATCCAGATTAGCAGAATGCAGACTTTTTTAGCGATATATTTATTTATTAAGCAGACACTTAACAGGGGAAATAATAAAGGAAGCAATTATGGGAACTGTTGTAGAATTTTGTCATTATTAATTATGGATAAAATTATAATGTCATTTTATTATACATATTGTATGTTGATTCATAAAGAGAGACTTGAATTCTGCTTGAAAATTAAATCTGCTGAATTTATTACCTCCCATTTTATTCATTCACCATGTTACATAGTAACAGAACACTACATATTTATTTATTTCAACTTTGAGGTGCACAATAAAATGCTTCAACTGTGAGAGGAGTGAATAAAGTAGCAAGCCACGGCACTCATACATTCAACTGCTAGTCTTTACTACTTCTTTCATTTTAAATCTAGAAAGCATATCAAATTTTTAGCAGCCAATAAATAAAAAAAAAATTAATATTATTAATAGATGAATAAACAATTTGCCAACAAATAACTTTTATTCGCCTTGGATAAAATTGTGGCTTGAACGCGTGAGTNGTAAGCCCCACTTTTAATTGCCAGTGTTGCAAATCTCCGAAGTACATATAACCCCAGATGCATACAAAAGAGAGCGCGCGGCGAGAAAGAGTTATACTACGGAACTTAGAGACTGGTCTACGCAGCATAACGTTTTCACCGTGTATTTGGTTTTTCACCTAAGACCTAAGGCATTTCTCTTCTGCGACCACCAAGGCCGTCAAAATAAAGGAAAATGTGGGAAAGAAATTTTCGCATTGACACATCCAGCGACGTTGACAAAGAATGATCTGGCAAATGTCAGAGTAAAAAAAGTGTACTTTCCCAAAATGCAGGGAAGTGAATTATATGTTCATCCGTTATTTATTTACAATATAATTGCCCTAATTCTAGAGTCGGACAGGTAATACTTCATGTAGTTAGGCAAACATCCAAAATTATATTGTATCACAGGAGAGTTGGGGGATCCGTTACGCCATTGAAAAACGAATGTTTTTATGTGGGGGTTTCAAAAATGGAGATTGGTTGTAGTAGAGTACTTGTACCGATTATTACCCTGGTAAGCGCTTATCACCGGAAGTTGCTGTTTCACTTCCGGTTGATTTTATAGCACAAAAGTGCCGGTTATAGCACTGGAAGTGGTGCCAATAGGGGTGGTGGGGGTTTCCAAAATGTTTAAAGGGGGTTTCAAAAAAATTTGGCGGGAAATCCAATTAGTTTTTTTTTTTGAAAAAGGGGTACGATGCAACATTGCGTAACATCGTGTAATATTTCATAACATTGCGCAACATGTAATATTTCATAACATTGCATAATATTGTGTAACATGATGCAACATTGCATGGATCATTGGTATGACGCAGCTTCCGGTGAGAAACTCTTATCAACTCCTATCTGTTCTCGAATTGGTACAGGAAGATGCCGGATTAAGGGGACCACAGTCTATCGTTGAGCTACCCGGACAAAGACGTTCCATCCTCGACGGATGCTGGAGAGAGACTACATCATCAACATGGCGGCAGTGATACTTGTGTCCTATTTCATGTATCTAGCGAACGACGAGGTTCCGAACTGCTTCTTCAATTCTTTTCAGTTTATATAAATTCACGTATAAATTCACGATCTTCGCGTTCTTCTTTTCAAACGAATTTCGAGTATTTATATACATGTTGAATGGCATAGTTCACATAGTCTTTGTTCACTGCATCTAATGTTCAATGGAATACCCAAGATTTCTATACGATAACGATTTGTATCAAAACTCGATGTACTATCATTTTGTCGCAGACATAGGGAAGCGTGCTGCGTTTTTTGTAGACAGGTTATCATGCCGCTTTTGTCCTATCTTTTCCAACCCTTCCAATCGTATTCCCAATTGTTTATTTTCTTCGTATTCCCAATTAGTTGACTTCTCGAACAATGACAATCTCTTTATCCACATGTTTCTTTAAGGGTTCTACTTGTTTTTCAACATGTTGTCGTACAACTTGCTGTTCGTTTTTGAATCGATAGCTTCAATGAGCGTGTGATGTAGTTTTTCAACATTGCTTTTAATTTCATTGCGAACAAAATGTTGAATCGCGAGATCATCAACATAATCAAAGCACTTGTCTACACAATCGAATATAGTTTCCACGAGCACATCCACATAACCTTTACTTACAACATTATCTTCACGTTCTTCAACGAATACATGTCGTTGCACTTTCTTTTCAATTTCTTTGTACAACCGTTCACGATGTTCTGTTTTGTTTACGAGAAGATCATTTACCACACGCCTCGTTTGAGCTTCATCGCTAATAATTTGTACTTCGCGTATTCGCTCGTCCACATACGCTTTGATATCAGATGCTTGCAAAGGATATTTATTACGCCGTGTTGACACAATGCAAGCCATGATGATACAACGTCCGAAAGCTATTCATTATCTCATTTTATAGCTTCTCCTCTCTTTATAAAAATTGCTTCTTCCAATAATGTTCAAGGCGTTGGTGCGCCAAAAAATTAGACGTAGCATGTAGTGTCGTGTTCTGCTCACGGTACGTCTTGTTTGCATATCGAAGAAAAAAGTTGAGTTGACATCCCCATTCTTTCAATTCTTTCTCTGGCTCTAGATATAAGATGTTGACAATAATATTCAATCCACAATGATGCGTGACAATGTTCTATTAATTCTATAGTCATATCGATTAAGTGAATGAGATCGGATGGCATATATCTCATTCTTTTAAAATGCTCAAGTACAACGATCATGTTTCCAACCTCATTTCTCGACATGCTTGTAATAATATCCATCGTTTTGTCATCGTAGATGGGCATCTTACTAGTCAAACATGGAAAAAAATAATTACAAACAGGGTCTATATCATTCATTTGTTCTAATACATTCTCTTCACATATAACTTTGAAATTCAATACATTTATTGTCTTCTCGATTATAGGATTATGACATAGTGGACAATTATCATGTTGTTTCATCCAATTCTCGATGCATGATTTACAGAAGGTATGCGTACACGACGTGATGTATAGGTTCGATATATTTTCTAAACAAATAGGACATAATGTCATGATAGACAAAAGATAATAACGAGTGTGCAGGTAATACAATCTAGGATAACGTCCACCCACTTGCACATGGAAGATGTAGTCGAAGTCGAGAGTGTTGACCAGGTGTTGACGGTAGAACCATTAACGAACATGATGCGTTATACTGTGTTTCGTTCTTGTGCGTCAAAAATGCTACAACTCTTTTCACTTGATCATCCGTCATACGAAAATGTGTACAACATAAGGAAATGACTGTTTGACAATATTTGATACAATAAACGTGGTGGGTACATTTATCTGTAGTCGGCACGGATGACGTCTGACAGAACAAAAGGATAATATAAGCAAATGACAAGATCCACACTCGCACCATAAACCTTTTTTTATTCTGCAATGTTGTCTTTCCGACACAAGCGTCAGTCGCGAAATAGTGGTGTCTCAACAGCAATGACTCAGTAGTAGTCGGCGCTCAAAGCCGAACTATGCTTCCAACGTTTCATTACAGAGCTTATATAGTAGAATCGCTACAGAAAAACCACTGCGTCTTGCTGCTTGCAACGATTTCCTCCAGGGAAATCACTGCACCGGAAACCACACCACCGGGGAGCGGAAGTTTGCCAATCGTGAAGTTTTCCCGATGGTAAGAGGACCCTATAAAATCCGCTGCATGTCATACAAACACTTCTCTCTACAACATCGCATAAAAAAGCAATGTGAAACAGAAGAAAACAAATTGTGTTTTCATAGTATTTGTTCTATATTTTTCCTTTTCTTCCTTATCCCACATCTAGGACTTTTTCGGAGAATACTCTCTTCCACAACTGGTCACCAATTTTAAACACACAACAAGCGACAAGTTGGAGTGAAACACAAAAAATATGATTTTACATTCTATTGTATAAAATATGATACAACCGCTATATTATAAAAACTTCTTTACATGAATCCACGAATTATGTTTTGGTTCAAAACCCAACCATTTGACGTAGCCCAGCGCTCCCTTTTTGCAAAGAACTTTCTTGATGAGGAAGTCTTATGGATAACGTGTCGACTGGATTTCATCCTGATAAATATCGACCGCGGATAGCTTCTCCATGTTCATCTTAAAGTGAATATGTTACGGAACTCGAAAGATGGACCTTAACAATTTTTAACAGTTGCGTCGTCCTCGAGGGTTCGTAAACTTTCTGAAAATGATTTTTGTATTTGCTTATGCGTACGAGAACTTGTTTCGTTGTTTTCATGAGACGATTATCCCGGACGTCTTTTGACGTAAGTCTCCGCAGACTGTTAGTTACGGACAATGGGGCGCAATTACCTTCTAGCCAGTTAAGAACGTTTTGTGAGGAAAAAAGGATACAGATAATCGCAGCTTCTCCTTTTTATTTTCTATCAAACGGGGAAGCTGAAAGATTGGTTACAACATTCAAACATGATATGGTCAAAGGCACATCCAACAAAGAGATTCTTCTCAGAATCCTTGATATCTATCCAGCATTACCACAAATCTAAGGGAAAAGTACTGCACATGTGTTACATGGTCGACGTAAACATAAGTATCATTATTGATCCAATCTCTCAAACGTTGCAGCAATATTATCGAAAATTCGAGACAGGGAGCAAATATTTTTTGAGAATTTTAAAGGGACTTCCAAAATGTACACCAGGGGTTAGTACGTGCTTCATAGGTACACAGAATACGGAGATGCACCGTCATCAAGACCAACTCAGAGCTAAGACTATTGCTTACGTTTTGGCCACGCGGATACCGGCTGACAACTTCGATAAATCAAGATAGAGTTGTCAGAGATTTGACGTCCTTTCCTTGCCCACACGATGCTAAGGGAACCGCACTAGCGCGAACTCAGGACCAACACAGCATAGCTGTTTCACAAGAAACCAGGAAAAACAGCTCAGTCAGATGCACCAGTCCATGACCAGCAGGAGAGGCAACAACCCAGGTCCCTCAGGTGAAATTCTCATCTCTAAAATCGTCACCACCAATATTCAGCGAAATGCTGCACATATATGAGCATGCCGCAAGTTTTAAGCGCACAGTCGCATTGAGACGAAGCGACAGAGGTATAAATAGGTGCTCTGTCGCTTCGTTTCGCACCCTATTTATACTCACTAAGTAAATAACAAGGAACTCACCTCTCCCCAGGGAGGGGATACGATTCTACGACGACCCGGATACGCATCTTGAATTCTTCTGCACTAGAATACGTCAGGAACATATATAACTTACTAGGCATCTCCCTAGATATCGGTGAATTGTGCTAACAGAATTGTATTAGCATCATTGCAGAACATAGTAATAAACTTCATCTTTTAGTATTATCAATTTACTTGTTCGATCGCTTAAATCCGTTACTCCACATACAACACATCCATAAATTTCCGTTTCTGACATTGCATGACTCTTGTGTCCTTGTTAACAACAAAGTGGGTAATAGTGATGTGATCCCCACTGCTCCCACCACCAGGATACATCTACCTCTTCAAGGAGGTGATAGTTCATTTAATGACAAGATCTTACTGTAGGGATAGCTTGTTCATTGTAAGGAAACTACTTGCTCTGTAATGAAAATATCCTCGTCTTGTCTATAATCTATTAAAATATTTACATTGTGATTAATTTCTCGAAAGGAAGTAAGAACATGGCATAGGTAAAACGCCTACCCTGTACAACCTAGTAATATCACTAATTACATCTTGAGTATACCTAAAAATAGGTCGATTTTTGTTCATGTATTTTTGCATCTTCTCTATCTTTTCTGCTCCTCACACCTCGCAAAAGGTTGAGCGAAAGACCTTAATTTGGTACATCAAATACGTTTAATTGTTACATTTTCAACAATGTAGAAATATAGTTTTTCGAATCTACATAGAGATAAGCGTAATATAGGATTTAAAAATTGAGATTGGCTTATAAGGTTTCGAAGATTTTCAAAATCCGCAGTTAAACATTAAGGCAACAGTTAATTGAAAATGCAGGTTTTGTGATAAAAAAATGTAATTTAAAACTAACTGATATGGTAACAAAAAATATCGTATTGCTCTTGTCATTTAAAATACCACTTATGTCAAATCATTCACATTTCCACTGGACTACCCAAAGTAAGCAAAATTTGTTATTACGATGTAAAGGATGCAATACGGGATTCGAACGGGGTCGGGGCAACATTCAGCAGTTTCCCTTTCATTGCCTTTCTGATACCTTACCCAACGCGTATGCGCGAACCCAGATGTCGATTTCTGCACCATTCCATTCGCGATTCCGGACGAAGTTGACTACAGTGAAACAACTGCTACAGATTATGTTAAGATTATGTTATAACTTTCCATAATCTGTGTCCAACAGCTAACTGCTAACGGTTATGGCTAACAGCTAACTGTTTAGAATGTCACGAGGCGACATGACGCTTCCCTCTCAGAACCTTTCGCCTGAAACCGTGGGAGTCCCCCGGGATGTCTCGACCTTCTCCGATTGTTAAAGGAAAGGGCTGACAGTTATCTACAGCCCTCACAATGGTCTCGATACATTTAGGATGCTACTTGACCCCCTAAATAGGGCCTCCAACCTCCGAGCGCCGCGACGACGCGACGCCAGCCGCAAGAGATAGGAACCCTTTTCCTGTTTTTGTCTGTGGCAAAGACACTGTAATTTTCCATGTGGTCACACGAGATGACGCATAGGAACGTGACCATGCGATGCAGTCGCACCATGGCACCCCCCCATATGACGTTCCTCCCTCCTTCTTTCTAAATGCATCTAAACCTACGGACAACGCCCTACCCTTCCCACTGGCCTTTCGACGGGCCGTGTGCAACTTTTCCATCTCTACGTAAAATCCCCTCCATCTCCACACAATACTGTATTCTTACGAATACACACTACCACCACCTCAGCAGGGTGTTGGCCAGAGGGTTTCTTCATCCCCCGCGCGCCCCCCACGAACTTACTTAAGACAAGGGCGGCGCATCACTCGATCTACTTCTACTCCGACTTCGTCTGCGCCGCCGTCTCATCGCGCCACGGCCCTCGACAGATCTCGAGGCCCGAGCATTTGCTGACTGACGAACCTGCCACCGTGGCTTCTACGGTGAGGATCAACTTCGGGCCGGATGAACTCTCCGATGGTATGAACTTGGAACATTGTCGGATCTCGACACAAGCAGCCCTTACGGCAAGCTATGTTAGGACGTTGAAATCACGCTGTACAGCAATGTAATTGATTGTTTTCATGCCCACTTAGGGCTTTATTATTCAGTAAATTCCATTAATATTTGTGCATGAGTTATTATTTCAACCTCTCACCAAGACCTATGACAGGGCAACGCCAAGCGAGTTACTTTAAATCTAAGTCTGAGCTATCCTTCCCATCAACGGGGATGAAAACCGCCTCAGTATTTAACTAGAGACGGGCCCCGATGTGACAAGAATGTGAACGGAAAGAACGAATTGTACGCTTCCTGAAGGTCAGTTTTCAATGCGGAGTTTTCCATGGTGGAATTAGGGAATTAGCTTAACGTTTCGAGTTGCGCATCTGAGTGAAGAGCGAAAAGCGTCGACCAATTAACTTGGGTGGTCATTTCAACGCGTCTAAATATCTACAAAAATTAAAAATGGCTTGTCAGCACACAAACATACTACTCTCTAGCCTGCTTCAACGCTTCAACGTTGCACAAATAAACCACGAAATTATCCTAGCAAACATCACCTGGCAGGCATAAAAATCACTTTTTTAAAATTCGCAACCACACCTGACTGCCAAGGATTTTACCCAGCACGGTTTACAACTGAGACCGTCTGGAAAACATCACTTCTGTTCTTTCTTAGCTTCACATCAGACCTCGCATCATCCACCTTCCCCTTTACCCACTCCTACACCACCTCCTGCTCCCACCTCATCTCCTCCTCCACCTCCCTCTGCACCTACCTCATCACCACCTCCTCCTCATATCGCCACACCCGCTTCTTCTCCTGTCCCCGTTCTTTCACCTACTGCTTCCTCATCTCTCACGTCCTCACCTATTCCTCCATCCACATCTCCTGCCGCCCCCATACACAGGTATAACTTGCTCTCAGGAGTACGATGTGGTACTCAAAGGTGACAATCACGTTCGGGTGCAGTGTGCGGGCTTGATCCGGAACTAGACGTTGCACCAAATTTAAATTCCTCTCCACAATCTAATGTCGATTCCATTTCTCGTGAATTGTAAAATCTTTGCGAAAATAAAATAATTATATTTCATCATAATGTCCAATCCCTTTCAAACAAAATGACACACATTGAAATTCTAGTACACGAAAATCCATTCGATTTGCCATGCCTCACAGAACATTGGCTTTCAAATAACAACATCAACGATACTGCTATTTCTAATTATTATTTAGCAAGTTCTTACTGTCGGCAAAATTTTAAAGGCAAAAATCCCCACGGAGGTATGTGTATCTACGTTCGTAATGATATTTTATCTTCTCCACTGCCAGGCTACGAGAACTTCTGCGTAGATACTGTGTTGGAAATTTCTGCTGTTAATCTGACCGACACCGATATTATTGTTTTGTGTATATATAGACCTCCTCAATCAGATCTTAACATATTTTTTCGGAATTTCGAAATTATTTTACAAGACATCACACATAAATCTTCTACATCTATCGTTATATGTGATGATTTTAACATCGATTTCCTGAGTACATTTGAATCTGCACATTCATCAATTAATCGATTCAAGAATCTTATCAACTCCTTCAACCTTATTACTACGATAAACGACCCCACTAGTCTCTCCGGTTCATCTCAAGCATTGCTACATCAATTTATCGTCAACAATGGAATCCCGTATTTCTCTGAAGTGTTTATCGCCGGATACAGCGATTACCTTGCTCAAGTATTGACTATAAAAGACAAAGTTAAACCTCTTAAAATCCTTTACAAGTTTTAAAGAGAGTCAAATGACACAAATCAATCCATATTCATAAATTATTTGCTTGAAGAAACATGGAAAGTTGCATTGCAATTGCCAAAACACCGACGACAAATTCAATGTATTTATCTCAATATTCCTAAAACATTACAACTCTAGCTTTCCTATAAAATACAAGTTAATTAACACAAAGAAAAATTGTAGATGGATCATCAAAGGGATAAGAATTTCCTGAAGAAACAAACGCCATTTATATTATCTTTCAAAACTCTACAACCACCCGAATTTCATGATTATTTTTGTAAATATAAGTTGACAGCCAGGTACTAAACTCGAACAACCAGACGAAAGCCATGAGGAATATTGTTAAAAATTACACGTCAACTTCTGGAAATCGCAAAGAAAATATTTATCTACTAAACGATGGCAGAATTGTATCAAATCCTCAGGACATTGCAAATTTGTTTGATTCTTACTTCTCATAAGTAGGTAAAATAACGAACTTAATATATCCAAATCAATGTCCTCCAATTATATCCACGCACGTATCCAATTCTATGTTCACTTCCGAAACTAACGCCAGTGAGATCAAGACAACCATCAGCTCATTAAAAAACAAATTTTTAACAGACATAGATGATGTACCCGAGTTATTTGTTAAATTTTCGTCCCACGCTATATTAAATGCACTCATAAATATTTTAATAGTTCTTTATTGGAAAGGGTGTTTCCTATCATATTTAAGAGAGCTAAAGTGAAATCTGTACACAAGAAAGGAAACAAACTTAGTATTTGAAATTACCGACCAATATCTCTACTACCCACTTTCTCAAAATTCATTTGTGGACTTCCACATCAATTGCCAAATTCTTATTTAAAAGATAGATATCAACAGGTCGAAATATCCTATGCTAAAAATAAAATACTTCAGCGTCGTCTTTCAGAAACAAAGCCACTTACTTGCAGAGTACCCCTATACTCTTTTTATTGCATGTGAACGACATGTTATCATCCACATCATATTGCAAAATGGTTCTTTTTGCTGATGACACTAATTTACTATGTAAACACGCCAACGCTCAAAACGTTTTGTCTGGCCTCCCAACTTGGTTCCATGCAAATCGTCTCATTGTAAACACTGACAAAACAGTGTCTATGTCATTTCACAATAGTATCACAAAATCCTTACCCCAGGTTTCTCTTTTTTTAAACGTAACACAATTAAAAACTGTTACGAGTACAAAATTCTTAGGTCTTCATATTCAAGACTACCTCAAATGGAATTGTCAAGTTGACAATCTTAATTTCCAATTAAGTAAATTGTGTTACTTCTTGTAATAGAAGTTAAATCCGTCTCGTACTTTATCACGCCATTGCTGTAGTACTTTTTAAATAACTTATAACACTTACAAAATCTATTTTCTTGCATGATTATTGTGTCTAATGATTCATATTAATTTACTTTTATGTGTTCTCAACTTTGGCATGGTTGTGTACATCCTGGCCCAGGTTTTGCTCCGGTTTTCCTTCGGGTAGAGGCGGATTTCTTATAGAGGTTCTCTTTTTTTTCTAGGGGCGTGTTTATTGTAACAATAAATTGTGAATTTAGTGTTATTTCAATTCTTATGACTTTTAAACACTGCTCAGAATAATCTATAGTTCGATAATAAATTGTACATATAAAATAACATTTTTGTGTTAAATTACAAACATATTGACATTCTATTAGTGTTATAGCTCGCAGCTAACTTTTTATCTTATCTAGGAATTTTTGCTGAAATTTTTGAATCCGCCTTTGCCTTAGGGCCCTTGATCGGAATTGATGGGAAGGTCCCTTGCATGCTTCCGGAGAGTAAATTAGTTTATTGTCTACGTTTTTGGTCTTCGCGCCATCTTGATAGCCAGTTTTGGCTGACAAATGATTGGTTGGCAGTCAGATGCGCAACGTGACACCTTTATGTTAGTTCCACCCAGGGGGTGGGAATCATTATAGGACTTGGAAGCTTGTTTTGAAGTAACCTGTAGCCCTCCCAGTAGATGGCTCTGTCTATGACGACGACTGTGCGCTCTACACGAACGTTTGCGGATCTAACTCGACTGGAGCGGGTGCGGGATTCGACAAGCATGGACTAGCACAACAATGAAACAAAGTAGGTGTACTGGCGTATGCGCGTATACTGTGACACTGGCGGCAACGGCAACGACATAATGTCGAGGAAGCATGTATATTGTGTCAAACAATGTTTTAGTGCAAGTGACTGTGGGGAATATTCCTTCTGTTTTCAGAAGAATGAAAGACGGTAAGCCTTTCTTACTATCATTATTATAATACATTATCATTAGAAAATTAATGATGTGCATTTATTTTCCACGTGGATTTACAAAAATGTGGTTTCTTGTCTGGTAATGCATCCTGAATTCTTCTTTAAGTACTGTTTTATACAAATGATGAAGATGTGTGAGATCTACTTTGTTTCTGATAATCGTTGTATATTGCAGACTTGAAGAGTGGATTCGATTTACCGATGACATTGTGCCCTCAAGGGCTAGCCGCATTTGTTCAAAACATGGCGAGGGCAAGGCTTATCCTCACAACTTATTTTAAAGAATGAACTTAAATGTTCCTGTGGAATAAGAAGTAGTTGGTGATACAATGGTTCATGCGATTTGTGTTACACACGATGACCTTTAAGCAAATCTTCAGTTGCTTGATGGCTTTGTTGGTTATAAGCATTGTGCTCAACATGGCTGGGAATGTATGATCCG